>FMBT01000845.1:0-10595 GCA_900095095.1 Fragilariopsis cylindrus CCMP1102 | reverse complement strand
TCATCGTCGTCGTATTCTTTAAGTAATTGATCTGTGGTCGCAGCGACAATTTGTTTCGACTTCTTCATTGTCGTCGTTAACTCTCTGATGATCCCCTCCTCACCTTCCGATAGTTCATCATCATCGTCACGGTCATAGACGAAGTTGATTGATACCACCTCGTTAGAGTGATTATCTTTCCCAGAAGTTGCCATTGTATATTAGTAGTATATGCTTTATTATCACTCCTTCTAAATTTAAAATGAGAATAAAGGGAATACGACCAAAGTCAAATTAATCGGAAGAAAAAACGACTCAGAAAGAGAAGAATAACGCACATAAAAATGGGCAAACATCAATCCATCAATCAAATCATGCAGCTTCAAGAGTAAAAAAGTCGCGGGACTTAACTGTTACCTTATCTTCACATTCACAATCATGACTTATTTCGCTCTACGGTATCACGTCAGCATGATTTGTTCGACACTCACCCATCCACGAATGGGGAAAACGAATTTATGCACGAAAGACGAAGAGACCGTGAAAGGAAATCCAAAAAGAAAGAACGCATTTTAAACGTGATGAAGCATTGGAAGGAACAAGCATAAAAAATTAGACCTCAATCATCCCACAACATAATACTGGTACAAGAAAAGTCAGCAAGAAAGACGAAAAACGAACGCATTAAACGTGATGAAGCATTGGATGGAACAGGTATAAAAAATGAGCACATCAATCCCACAACAGAATACTGGTACAAGAAAAGTCAACAAGAAAGACGAAGAACGAACGCATGACACGTGATGAAGCAAAGCATTGAATGGAACAAGCATAAAAAATGAGCACCTCAATCCCACATGCAGTTTATCGCTGTATGTGATGTGCGTGTACGGGCGTATCTCCCTTCGATCGTGTTTTCGACACTTCACTACTCATCCATAAATGGCTGGAAATGGAATTTATGCACGTACGTACGTACCCGAAAACTATAATGGTATTGTATGTGGCAGGGATCCTTGTAAACTACGACAGTTAGCAAACCTATTGCTTACTAGTAGTTTGATTCAAGAGGACGAGGAAAGCAGCAGCTAAGGGTGCAGAATTGGGATAACAGCAACGGATAAGAAAAGATATGGGGGATGTATACGTAGACTCATAAAATTCATTAAAAATTCGTACAATAGTATTAATGATACAGGGATTTCTATATAAGGAGCTATGTAGTATACGATACTCGTGGTCTCGCAACATTGTTTCATTCTTGTTATACCTAAATGTAAAGAAACGGAAGGAACACAGATACAAAGATGTTTTAGTTTTTCAGATAAGAAATGGATATTTTATGTACAGAATCAATCCGATTCATATACAAAAAAATTCAACATACTCTAAATTAAGATAATCGAACCAACGATGTTTTTAAATTGTTATAATCATTCTCGGAATGTGCAAAAATATCAAGCCAATTATCACTCACCTAGCTAGACAGTCACAATTTGTTACGACAATGTTTTCCACCATTTATTTCATTCTTTTCATGCCTTAATGTCATGCAATAAAATAAAAATAATGATATGCGTTAGATTTTCAGAAAAGAAATATAAACAAAGATATTTGATATACAGTATCACTCCGATTCATATACATAAACACTCAACATACTCTAAATTAAGATAATCGAACCAACGATGTTTTTATAAATTGTTTTAATCATTCTCGGAAGATGCAAAAACAGCCGGTCACTTATCACTCACCTAGTAGCTAGACAGTCAAATTTTGTTACAACAATATTTTCTGACATTTACTTCATTCTTTTCATGCCTAAATGACATGCAATGCAATGCAAGTAATAACATGCGTTAGTTTTTCAGAAAAGAAATATAAACAGAGATATTCTATATACAGTATCACTCCGATTCATATACATAAACACTCAACATACTCTAAATTCAGATAATCGAACCAACGATGTTTTTATAAATTGTTTTAATCATTCTCGGATTATACATAAGTATTATGCCAATTATCACTCACCTAGTATCTAGACAGTCACAATTTGTTACGACAATGTTTTCCACCATTTATTTCATTCCTTTCATGCCTAATTGTCATGCAATAAAATAAAAATAATAATATGCGTCAGTTTTTCAAGAATGAAATATAAGCAACAATATTTTATATATAGTATCAATCCGATTCATATAACACGCATAAACACTCAACACACTCTAAATTAAGATAATCGAACCTTTGTTTTTAAATTGTTTTAATCATTCTCAGAAGATGCAAAAAGAGCCGGTCACGTGTTACTCACCTATCTAGCTAGATATTGCCCAATTTCTTCAACAGCATGTTGTACCTATTAATATCTCCTTTCTTCTTGGTCCATTCATAGTAAACATGAGTTTGAAGTCTTCCTCTGTGAAATCACTTCGATTTTCTTGATAGTACGCTTCTAATTCTAGCATTTCTAATTCCATCATGGCAATAAAACTAGCTGATCGTTCGAACGAGACGGCGGCTAGTTCAATATCCCAAAAGGAGTTATCAAACGACGTGGCAGCCTTCAAGTCTCTATACAGTACAGAACCTGATCTATCTAGTGCTTCTATCCCGTTCATAGTGAGAGGTGCCTTTGCAACAACACCCTTACCGGCAGCCAAAACACGGACCGTTTGAATTATACATAGTGGAATGTATTGTTCCAGTGTCGAAAAGGAATATGCAGTTACAGCATTCCCTGCTGCCTCACGCAAGTTATCGGACGCGGCTGTCATGTATTCACCAAGATCGTTAATAGACGATGGAATGCGTACAGCATCTCTCGCAACAACTGTGGAAGAATTGCATACTTTGCATAGACGAGTGATGCTATAAACAATAAAAGAGGTGAAGATTTTAGATTATATTTCTTAAATCAATCAAAATTTCAATTGACAAGCACAAAACAAAACAAAAAGCATCAGCAAATACATACCTTTGCAACAAAATATCTGCTCGACAGAATTTGGCCATTTTCAATCCATTTGCTTTGATCGTTTTGATCGCTTCTCGCAAGGCCCGTGTATTGGTCAAAGTTTTCGTCGATGTGATACCCGAGCGACTTCGAACCCTAAGTCGACTATCTAGAAGGGAAGCTAGCTTGAGAAGACTGTGTGCTAGACATGCTGCCTTCATCAAATCTTCATCCAAACAAGTCTTGATCTGTGCTAGTTCCATACCGGCAAACTCTAAATAGGGTCTAACGAAGCCAATTCCACACTCAAGTTGGATTCTTCCCGTTCGACACTCCTTCGAAATCTAAATCTTCCATGCCCGCAATTTTGTTCGTCAGATCTGATCCGCGAGGAGTGTCGCCAGCGGGTGCTGGAATACTCTGCATTCCAGTCAGTTCACCTGTCTTTTCGTCGTTGACTGCATCTAGCAAGTCACCATCAGCATATGCCAGAACCAAATGTGCAAAGGCTTTGCGCCGTTCCATGACTTGTCCAAACGACAGAGACCGCGGTTTGGCCGCCGCACCATTGGATCCAGGAGCAGATGGTGGCATAGATGATGCGGTTGAATCCATTAGGAGTTGCAAAGCGGTCTTGTCATTGCAAATTCTAGAAACTTGTTGCTTCACGCGAGAGATAAACGTGAGAATCACGTGTTCCAATACCGCTACTAACGGCAAATACATATCACCCCTTAGGAAGTCGATGTAGGGCTAAAAAGAGAGGCCCGTAAAGTTGTAGAGCGCTGTACACGCTTTACACATGTCGACGTCTTGCGGTTCGTTCGAGTCAGCGCGAGCGTACACGTTGCGATCCAAAACGGGATCGAATGCATCTTGTCGCTCCAACGCGTGAACCGTACCATCGACGGCTTCTTTTGAAGGACAGGAAGAAGTTGCTTTGAATCACGTTGTCTAAGTATTCAAGGGCAGGTTGCTCTCGCTGAAACAGATATGTATTAGTGCTAGTATCTTCGCCTGTAGCTATGGCGAGTTGATATCGCAATTGGTCATTGTCACGTTGCCATTTTGCCAAGGCCTTACGGAAAAGAGCGCATGGCGGATTTGTGGATGACCATTTTGAGTCGTCTTAGAAAACAAGACGTCATTTACAAACTTCGACGTAGTGTACGACTGGACGGATGATCGACGACTACTTGAAGAAGAACTCATCCATTGACTACCATCGTTTACTTGACCAGGACCGCCCTTGTCGATTATTCCAAGAGAAAATAGACCGGATTCTCTGCGTTTGCCCGAAGCATTTTTTGATCCATTTGATTTGACTGAGAGTTGTTTGATGTGGGATCATCTTCGCCTATCGCCTTCATCAAACAGGAATTCAAAAATGATTTGAGTTTCCTTTCCATTATTGATCTGGCATTGACCAATAGATTTCTTAATGCTACAGTACCGTTAGCGGAATACCCTACAACTTGCGTCTTTTCGGAATTCTGTGATGCGGTAGTAGCATGCATTATTAATAGCAAAAGTATGAAAAAAAATAGTGAGACAATGCAGCAAAGTAAATTTGGTTCAAATGGGAAATGCGGATGGATGACTGGAAATCCATTTTTTCTAAAATTCTTTATATAATTTACTCACAATACGATGACGAATAATTTGTGTCAAATGAATTAATCGAATTTGGACGTTTCCGAATGCGCTTAATATATGATTAAGATGACGTCGAAAATCACGTAAGTCAATCCCAGACCCTGCCTTCGTTAACAATGCAGCATACCGTCCCCCAGCACCCTTATTCCTAAGTTGAGATTTTTCTACCCACAAATAGGTACGAGCCTGTTCTCGCTGGACGAGTTGTGATAATTCTCTTTCTAATGATTCTGTAACAATCCGTTCAACATCATCTAATCGTCGTAACCTAACAAGACATTCCACTAACGTCCGTAAGGCTACTACACTATCAAGATATGTTGGTTTCGTCATGTGTAGTGATTGCTTTCTGCGACGGCCCTGACTATCATATTGTTGTTCCTCAAGGGATCGTCGTTCATCTGCCTCTAAATCAAATTCAGCATCCATCATAGTACCAGGAATTACTGCCTTCGGACGTCCATTGTTATTATCAACGTTGTCAGTCGACAAAGACAATTCTCCGCTACTACCATCACCACCACCACCAACTCTACTATTATCATCTAGTTTCTTTTCATCAACATTATTCAATAATGATGAAGTTGAATTATTTCCTCCATATAGAAAGTTTCCTTCTACTTCTTCCTCGTCGTCATACAAATCTTCATCGACACCATCTGATAAATGACCACGTTCACGATCTCTTTGTTGGATTTCAATATTCCTTAATATCGATTCCAATTGTAAATCATCTGGATCTAATGCGAATCTCATTTTTACATTTAAAAATGGATTGACCATACTCGATTGTTGACGACGGATGTAATCCCATCCAGATGGTGGTAAATTATATAAATAGGCTGCTGCTAGGGCTGGATTGGTAGCAGTATTATTGGATGATTGTGATGATTGTTGTCGATGAAGAACACTTCCGGATATTACGGATGAATTACCGACGACAGAAGCGTTACCAGTATTATTGTTATTATTATTATCGTTGTTGTTATTGTTTGGATTACTTTTGTTGTTATTATTATTAGCAAGTATACTGTTATCAGCAAGTATACTGTTATCACCCAGTGACCCATCGCCTTTATGACTACTACTTTCTATAGATGCACGTGTACGTGATCCTTTCTGCTTATCACTACTAGTACTGGTAGTACCAAATAACACTTCACCAGCTCCGGTACCTAATGCGACCAATTGAGCTGTACCATTTCCGGTACGTAAAAATAAGACATCCGTTAATAATTCCCAGACGACCTCTTCGGCTTTTTGCTTCCGAATCATTAATTGTTCCATAATTTTATGCAAGGCTTGTACTTGATTGACATCGGACATAAACATGGTATCCAATCCACCCGAGACCGTGACTACCGCAGCACCAATCCGATGTTCTTTTAATAAATCATCAAATCTCATAGGTGCGGCACGAATTGTATCGAGTTTTTCGAGCAACGCTAAGACAGCTTCGGCTTCTAATTTTTTTAACCATAATTCACGTAAGGATGCAGCAGAGGATGCTGCAGCACGTGCCGCCTCCACATCTTTTGCGGCAGCTGCAGCTGCAGCATTATTACCCCACTACCACTACCACCCCGACTATGATTAGTATGATTATTATGACTTCCTCCGGTACCTAATGTTTCTTGTATATCTTTTACTTGTCTCCGAAGTGATTGGACTTGGGATGCTGCATTATGAAATTGTCGTGCCACACGTCCCACTTGTACCACCGAACCATTCAAATCAGCACAATGTATTAATGCTAAATGTTCAATAGCTTCTTCCACCACATCCTGTTGCGCTGTTAAGGCACGATAGGCAGGATTACGATCAATTCTTGGTACTTCTTGGTGTTGTAAATGACCATTATCCGAATTGGATCGTCGTGGTTTCTCGTTTTTACCATTCCCTCTTTTCTCATTAAACGAATCATCTGCTAACGTTAATTGCATCCCTAATACATCAATGACACGATGCAATGTATGAAATTTTCTTGGATCTTGAAAGAATTCCTCATCGACTTCATCGGTTAATCGTTCTTCTAATTCAATTAAATCCGAATCCGGATTATTTTCACTAGTATCATCACCACCATTACTACTTGTTGAAAATGCTCCACTACTACTATTCATAATATTCATACTCCTGTTACTACGTGTTATACTCCTGGTTCTATTTTTCTTCGTTTTACTATTATTTTTGGCATTTCGACTATTACTTTCTCTTTCTGCTCTTCTACTGATACTGGCACTGTTATTCGAGCGGGTACTGAAACTGGCATTATTCGAGCGGGACGATGATGATGATGATGTTTTTTTAGTATTATTTGCTGAAGAAGATGATTGTCTCCTCGAGGATGATGACGACGATGTTCGAGATTCTTCTCGATCACGTTGTTCAACGCGATATTCACGATCATTATTATCTTTCGATTTCGACCGAGGCATGATTAATTGATTATCTATTTATTATTTATGGATGAACGATTGATTGTGTTGTGTGGTATGATATTATTTAATCGTATAGATCTATCTTTAATAAAATTGGTAGCTATCGAATGAGACGCAGTTGTGGTAATCTCATCAGAGCCATAACATGCATACACGGTCAGAGCTGATGAGACGTTGTGCTGTTATTGCTACTGTGTGATGTTGCTGTTGTTGTTGTTGTTTCATTTGTTGGTGCACAGCACACATCGACATCAAGCAATGCCTCTTTCCAATAATAGCACGCCGCCGCGCATGCCATGCCACACAACAAAAAGAGAAGAGCAAAACTGCCCGCCCCTCCGTCGTCCCTCCCCCGACTGAATACTAGATTTGCGTAGATTAAATAAATAACAATTTCCACGATTGCTTGCTTGATGCTTTTTTAAAAAGCAAGTAAGAGTGTGTGTGTACCTCATACCATATGGTATGTACCTCTTGTATACAAGAAAGACCTGGTGGTGTCACTACTATAACAAGGCATATAAATGGCAACTTGGTAGCATCTAACATGATGTTACTATCTCCTGATATCTGAGTATCAGCCATTATTTCATTCCCCCTCATAGGTGTTGTTTTGCTCAGAAGTTGTTGTTGCTCAACACTCTGATAGCTCTTAAACATTGTCAAATTAGTACTTTAGGGGGTGGGGGGGGGGGGTTCAAAAGCTAATCAAGTCAATACTAAGAATGATACTTGTTGTTTTTCTATTATTCTTGATACTCCATGCTAAGCACCACATAGTGGGCATAGTCTTACTGGCTTCCCCTGGTGTGCCGTGGAAATGGAGCATGCAGTCCTGAACACAGATAATTGAATTGAGAGGGAACAAACCATTTGTTGTTGTGAAACAACTATTGTCTAGATTTCTGGAGGAATGTACATGAATACGCAGAGAGCCAAATTCTGTGACACACATTAGTGACTGGTTGTTACTCATACCTTGTTGTATGGAACAATATTGATTGCCAATCCAGGAGCGCATACAATGAGACAAGAATTCCACAGGGCATATGCATATGATCAGGAAAGTTGCTCAATCCACAAATAAACCAACCAAATTAAGAATGCTCGTCACATTAACAACAATAGAATTCAAAGATTAAAGGGGGAAAATAGCAACATGCCTACCTGGAAGATTCCCTACACAACATCAGGTCAAGGAAATGCATGATTTTGACTCAAACTCCATAAATAATGCAGTAGGAATAAAACCAGAAAGAAAGAATTATCAATCAAAGTATATAACAGACTGCATGAGGACATAAAACAAGCAGGAATAAACCCAGTAGTACATCGATTAGACAATGAAACATCAACAGACTTAATAAAGAACTAGAAGAAGATCATCAGCTCAACTATGCTGAAAGAATAATCCAAACCTTCAGAAACCTCTGCATTGCAGTACTATATGGAGCTGACAGCAGCTTCCTGGCAAAACAATGGGACCAACTAATCTAACAGGCAGTAATAACATTAACATAATATGTTGACCTTCCTGAATAAACCTGAAATTATCAGCATACCAACATTATCAGCATACCAACAGGTATGGAGAAACTTTGACTTCAATAGTACAACACTAGAACCATCAAGATGCAAAGTAGTGGTACATGAAAGAGCAATGGAAAGAGGAGTATGGGCACCGCATCGGACTGGCGTTGAAACACTACAAAGTACCGTGAATAAATATGCGCAACCCTTAAAAAAATACTATCATCCCTGCTTTCATGAAAGATGTTTATCAGCTACAATTACTGTACCGTACACCCTATTAGATCAAGTGAAATGTAAAACCAAAAAAGGGGAAATTATTTTTTAGTCCCGTTCGGGACTGGATAATTTTATATCTTTTTTAAGAGAAAAGATCGACCACATTCAACGAGAGTGTCATACACGCAGTACTGTATCTTCGCTCTTTTAACTACCTTCGGATACGGTAACCGCTGCGTAGCGACTTTACTAGTAGTACCATGCATCAACGCAACACGACAACACATCATGTGCATCAGACGCATAAAAGCAACAGTATCCTATCTTTCAAGAAAAGCACCATAGTAAACAGAAATCACGAACGGACAATCGCAGCAGCATTATGAGCAGCACTAATACTAATACCGACGATAATAATAATAATAACAACACCGACGCTAACGTCGACGATAACGGTGGTAACAATAACAATCCAGCATTCGATGGTACAGGTAAACTTTCTGATCATCATCATGAGAAAAAAGAAAGATTGAAATGTATTGTTATTGATGCAATTACTAAGGAATGTACTGCTGCCGCCGCTGCTACTACTGCTGCTGCTGTTACCAGTAATACTAAATACCAACATGATGATATACTTGCTATAGCAAAAGGATTAAAGGATGGTAAAAAATTAGAATTAACAATATTAACTGGTGGATTATGTAATTATTCTTATAAAGTTCATTTTGCTTATGAAAACTCTGATAGTAATGAAAACTCTGACAAGAAGAGAAGAATGATGCTGTTGATGAAGTTGCATTATTTGCAAAATTAACATTTGGTGAAGCTCTATTATTTCCTGGTACACCAATGACACAAAATAGAACACAATGTGAATATGAAGCATTAGAATTATTTGCAAATATATCACCATATCCAATAGTGTGTGTACACCCTATTTTTGTATTGACGTCATTGACGTTGACGTTATTATTGAGGATGGTGAAGCTGATGAGGGTGATGCTGAAACTGATGATGGTGAAACTAAGGAAAAGGAAGACAATGTTATGAAATTATTGGTAACACAATTTGCACCATTTGGATTAGAGGAACAATGTGCAAATAAGTTTATTGATGGGGGTGTTTTGGATACAAATTTGCATCTAAATTAGCAAAAAGTTTAGCGAGTCTTCATAATATATCAAATTTAGATACCAATTATGATATTGATTTCAACAAGAAATAAACCATTCCTTAATTCATTAACAAATATATTGGATACAATATTTGATAGTTACTTTGATGATGATGAATCTTGCCAAAAGAAGATATCTGTCTTGTTACTAAATTAGGTAAAGAAATTGGTAAAGACAGATTGAAGCTTATCCTGAGGAATTATCGTGATACGTTGAACCGTACAGATTGCTATGTACATGGTGATTGTCATGTGTTTAATATGTTAGTTGAACTACACCAAGTATGGAAAGTAATACAAACTTTTCAAAATGATACAGATGTTGAGAATAACAACGCCAGTAATAATACTGGTGACTTTACATTAATTGATTGGGATTGTCACATGTTGGTCCAATTGGTAAGGATATTGGTTTCTTTTTTCCATTCCCATTAGCATGTGTATTTGCACATGCAATTAATGGTGACCATAATGGATCATCCAAATCAATATTAAAAATTTTAGATGTTTTGGACAGAATATGCATCCAACATCTTACTGCCACCCAATTCACCAGGTATTGATAGTATTAATGATATTTTTATCAAGTATTAGGAATGTTTGGTGTGATTACTCTTGCATATTGTTCACTTGGTTT
>FMBT01000076.1:0-30590 GCA_900095095.1 Fragilariopsis cylindrus CCMP1102 | reverse complement strand
TATTTTTATTCGAAAACTGGCGCGAAATCTCTCAAAAACGTCGTCCCCTTTGAACTATATAATTTATTAGGGTTAGGGTTATCTGACGAGGAATATAAAAAATCACGAAAGCATGGCGCCAAAACAAGCCAAAAAGCGAGAGAAACACAAAAACAAAGATTGTTACATTGAAGATACGTGTGCATTGACATTAAGCATCAACATCATCGAACGCAAGCAAGCAAGCAATCATGTCTCATCCTACTCAGAGGTCTACAATCGTACCGCAAACGTCTCGAAAGAATGAACGAGGTAATATCCGACGTGGAGGAGACGCGACCCGGCATCCTGAATTAGGATTCAAAGGTTGTCGTACTTTATATGAAGGATTTCGTCGTGGACACAACATCAATCCACTAGGTGCATGTTTAGGATTTCGTGCAATCAGTACGAATGGACTTGCAACACCCTATATTTATAGCTCCTATACAGAAGTTTTAGCTCGGATAAATGCATTCGCTGCAGGTTTGGATACATTAAATCTTGTCCCACCTACGACTAAAGATGATGGAGAGATGATATTGGTTGGTTTATACATGAAGAATTGTATGGAATGGTTCATTGCAGAACAAGCAATATTTTGTGTTTCTGGTGCAACTGTTCCATTCTATGATACATTAGGTCCCGAATCTGTTCAATTTATCTTGAAACAAACCTCGACGAAAACAGTCGTTAGTACCCGTAAAGAATTACAACGATTATGTACCGTAAAAAAGTCTGGTCTGTGTCCCTACTTTGAAGTTGTTGTTTTGGTCGACGGTGTCACAGCACATGCGGCAAAAATTGCAAAAGAAGCAGGTCTATCCGTTATGTCGTTTGCTAAAGTGGAAGCGGGTACGTTGCTTCTTTTTGTCTCTCTCTCTCTCCTTATGTGCGCATCGATTGTCGATACAATACGATACGATACACATTTATGTTTTTCCCTGCTCGCATTTTGTTACAATCATATTCAGATTCCCATACAAATACACTCACATTTCTTTTGATGACGCTTTAAAAAATAAAATGAAATCGTAGTGGGAGCCCATCGTATTGATACTGAGGGATTCCAACATCGCCCCCTTCTGGAAAAGATATTTTTACCTTTTGCTATACAAGCGGAACCACAGGTGATCGTAAGTTTCAACCCTTGTTACAAGTACCAATTCGATTCTTATCTTTTATCATCGTATCCATCCATTCACTTTATCATCGTTTTCGTCATCGCCATCTTCTTCTTTTCATATAGCTAAAGGAGCTTTGTTAACCCACGAGAATATGGTTTCTGCCATTGTTGGCGTTGGTGATATTTTCCCATTCGAAACAACCGACCGGCATCTTTCCTACCTACCACTAGCACACATTTTTGAGAGAATAATTATGGCACAAATTTTTATGCAAGGCGCCTCGATTGCCTTCTTTCGTGGTGATCCGTTGCTTTTGATCGAAGATTTTCAGGCGTGCCGACCAACTGTCTTAGCCGCTGCTCCTCGCGTCTTAAATAAGATTTACGACAAAATTCAAGTCGGTATTGCTGCCGCGGGTGGAATGAAAAAGAAACTGTTTGATGCTGCTGTGGCGACGAAAACTAAGAACTTATTGACGAAGGGTCAACTCACCCATGCTGTTTACGATCGTCTCATGTTTAATAAAATCAAAAAGGGACTTGGATTGGACTGTCTGCGCTCGGTGGTGAGTGGCTCCGCACCGCTATCGAAAACTGTTATGAATTTTTATCGCATTATGCTTGGTATTCCAGTTGTTGAGGGATACGGCCAAACAGAAAATGCGGCATGTTGCACTATAAGTCTTCCCGAAGACATGAACACAAGCGGACATGTTGGAATACCGAACCCAGCGGTAGAAATTGTCCTAGTCGATGTCCCCGAAATGGGATATCGTCATACTGATACCGATCACAAAGGACAGCCTTGTCAAGGTCGGGGAGAGATTTTAGCCCGAGGACCAACAGTCTTTAAGGGATATTACAAAGATCCAGTAAAAACAAAAGAAGCAGTAGACGAGGAAGGTTGGTTGCATAGTGGCGATATAGGGTTATGGACAACGGATGGAAACCTGCAAATTATCGATCGAAAGAAAAACATTTTCAAATTAAGCCAAGGAGAATATGTTGCACCAGAAAAGATCGAAAATGTGGTATTCAATCACTCCTCATAGGCCAAGCATTCGTTCATGGCGACTCATTACAGAGTGCTCTTGTAGCAGTTATTGTACCGGACGAGGATCCCACACGCACTCTACTGGAAAATTCGGAAGAGCCTGCATTAGCCAAGGCTTCATTTTCTGAAATTTGCAAAAGTGATAAATTAAAGTCTATCATCATGGCTGACCTCACAAAGTTGGGAAGAGCGAACGGATTGCTTGGCTTTGAAATTCCCAAATCTATACATTTATCAGATGAAGAATTTTCCGTAGCGAATGGGCTCTTGACTCCAACTTTTAAACTTAAAAGGCAACAGGCGCGGGACAAGTACGAAAAAGAGATAGAACGAATGTATACCGTTATGTCGAAGCCAAAGAGTAAATTGTAGAAAGTACAATTCATCTTATTTAATTACTACATAATTATAATCTATTAATTGTACATGATTTACGAAGTACTAGTTAGTAGCAATAATGAACTCAATCGATCTACAATGCATTATCGATTTCCAATCTTGTTATTCTGCCGTGTTAGGAATCGTTTTTCCTGACAACCCGTCATTCCAGGTGGAAGCTTACGGCATAAATGCCACCAGAGTGTGGCTCTTTTTCCGGATCAAGGCCCTCAAAAGCTGTTGTGATGAAAAGTATTCCAAATCTATCCCACCAAAACAGCAGCATGAAGCCTCCTTTAGACAGATAAAATTGAAACAGTTTTTGTAGGTCATTTAATTTTGTTAGAATACGCACAAACAAACAATGATGCATGTAGACATCCCTCAGAAAAACCGATCGAATTAATAGTCGCACTATACTTCATTTCGCACTGCAGGATTATATGCACTCACCGAGGTTTCATCTGGCAAATGGACGATGAAAACCACTTCACCTGTTTTAGGATCAATCCGATCTACAAAACTAGTGCCTTCTCCTGCCCGCCAGGTAGCATTCCAGACATATCCCTGACTGTCAACAATAGACCTGTATTGTATTGTATTGTATTGTATTCATTATTTCGTTACGGAAGTTATCAATTGTTATGTTTTGGATATATCAAATTCGGAAGGAATCAACCGTAAAATTTAGTCAAAGTAAGCAATTAGTATCAAATATAATAATTGGATGGCGAGTGAGCATATCAAAGCTGAAACAAAGTAGAGTTGATTTCATAGATAGAAGTCCTTTCCCATTATTTCATAATCATGGGATCTAGTCAGAGATAATAATACACCAGTCGATCAATATATATTGTATGTAACGTACCCATCAGGATATCCAGTACTTTTAGTGTGCATTAATTGTCCGTTATGGATTGTCCCCTCCTTCTGATCGTACGTAAATTTCCGAATGGTCCTACAGGGAGAGTCTGCAAGATACATTTCATTACCATCCAAAGACCAACAAATACTATTGGTAGTACCAATCTTATCCAATATGACTGTATGCGTAAGAGAATTGATCATGGTTGGATCATCATTATCATCATATTCACACTTGTAAACTTTCAATGGATATTCAGAATTTGCAGCACAACCTCCACAAATGAATCGTTTTCCTGTTGGATCAACACGACCATCATTCAAACGATCTGGTAGTCCAGATCGATCGACGACCTCCCCTCGACTCATTGGACCTAAAGATTTTCTATTTTCTAGATCATATAACTGAAATCCATCCTCCCATGCAACAATATAACCAGGATTATTGCCATCATCGTTGTCAAGTGAAGAAGTCAAAGGAGTCTCCAACAGTCCAAATGCACAAAGCATTTTGGGCAATTCGTAGGATTGAAGTTTATCGTTGGAAAGAAACAATTTATGGAATTTTCGTTCAAGAATGTTTGTAAAAAGTATAGCATTCTGACGATTGTCCCAGATGACACATTCTCCTAGATGACAACGACAATTTACCACCAACCGGGCTGTCGCGCTCGGAACTAGAACGTCTCCGCTTCGATTAGTAACACCAATATTTGCTGCTGGTCCATCAATGAGTCCTTTCAAGTCGATTGGATTAGGATCGCATTTCACGTCGTGCACCATGCTGATGATATTCCCCCCCCCCGGAACTAACGGTCTTGAGTCTCTCTGGCTGTGATTACGATAGTTTCTACTAGAACTATATGTCTATCGATGAAGAATTTTTGTGAGTTAACCAAAGTGGCGAAGATCGAAGATCGCATGATCGAAAATGATATGGATATCATGAATTCGTGTCAAAAGGATCGGGACTGAGAAGATTCGATTTTTGCGTTTGAGTCATGAAGGAATTGAGCGTGGCCCTGTGTGAATTAGAAATAGTTGAAAATTGAAAATAGAGCCACAAAAAATGCTTTTGGAAATTTCAATTTTACAACAGTTTTTCATACCATGACATACTGCACACAATAAGTCAAATATCAATCACAATCCCCAGATATTCATATCGATCAACAAAGGATTGCGATTGCCTCCTATCAAAATCTCTTTACGACGACCGCCGATGAGCATGATAGCGATGATGACTCCTATTACCCGAATTCTTTCCCTAATTTTAGTAGTATCCCTTGCGTCGTCGGGCGGTTGGTTTCTTCCATCGAGAGTACTCGTAACAGCTGAGTCCACGTCCACGACGGGTGGAGGAGAAGGATGTGAACGACTCCAAGATACATTGACGTATACACAAGAAGAAGCTCCCCGTGATCTTTCTAGTGTGGTATGTAACGTAAATAACACAACTATTGTCCTATTTTTTTTAATATTATTGTTTATCGCTGATTTGATTTTAAAAAAAATCGTTGATCTGCTTTTTTTTCTAATGAATCTGAATTCATCATATTATTCTTATTGTTCGTAAAATTTTATGTCTTTCCCTTTTTGCTTATCCTAATTAATTTCTGTTACCACTTCTTCTTGTTGTTTGTTCGTTTGAATGGTCGTATCATACATCACACTTATTAATATAATAAACTTAGTTTCCTGTGGTGGTAGAAAAAATCAATCGCGTATTGGATGGTGTTTTAAATGTAGAAGTTAATTGGTCGGGTGCTGAATTACATGGTCGAGTTGGTGAGCACATCATCGAATGTACCGTTACACGATTACTATCTGGTGCGAACAAAAACGACAATGGCAAGGACAATAATAATGAAACTACAACCACGGTGGACGAACATGGACGAGAAGTTACATCGCAATGCTTTCATGTTCCATTTACCATTTTAGATACAAATGAATGTAAACTTCCATTGGGTCATTCTATGAGACACGTTTGTCCTCCTCCTTCAATTTGTACAAATACCGATGGATCGTATGAATGTTCCTGTCCACGTTTATTAAATAATAATAATAATGACGATAGAAGTCCATGGGAAGTTTCATTTTCGTCATTGGACAAGACATCATGTCCATCATCACCGTCAACTATTGGGTGCTGTTCATCACTAGCCCATTCAATAGAGGGGAAACGATGCCGCGAAAAATTTCACTGTCCTGTTGATCCGTGTAGTGATAACCATGATGATTGTGCTAAATCCGCAAAATGTGTCCGTGCCGAATCTCCCAACAACATCAACAACAACAATGATCAGAAAGATTCGAAGACATCATCGAATACAGAGTTATATACCTGTGAATGTCCCGAAGGACTTATGGGAAATGGGAAATCTTGTCGACCAGGAATTGATCCACCACCACAACCAAAGGTTATGTTTGATGGAGTAACTCCAACCGCACTAACAGTGAAAAATAACTACTACTGTGGATGTAATAAACCAAGAGTTGATGCATGTAGTGGATTTCCTACGTGCCAGGGTAAGCACGAGGTTTGTACTGTTTCGGCATCGACAGGCGATAAACCTGTTTGTGACTGTAAACCAGGGTACTTCCGCCATGATAAATATGGATGTGTAGATGTCAACCCTCCCAAGTTAAAATTGCTCAACGATCCTTTGGGAGACAAAACTCTGAGATTGAAACAGGGCGACGAATATCGTGAACATATGGTAAATATAGAGGACGAAAACGCCGAAGATTACCTCCGCAATCTTAAAGTAACCTACAGTCAACCTTTACCAAAGGGCTGTAACTTGAAAGTGGGAAGTTTTCAAGTCAATTACACGGTGGCTATGCCATGGGCAACCCCACCGGACGTTACGGTTACTCGCCAGGTCATTATCGAAGATATTGACGAATGCTCCATTCGTGGGAGTAAGTTGAAAAATTTCCAACAGAACTGTCCCCAGCTTATACCGCAATGTGATACATCGGCTGGGGCCGTATGTCGTAACACGGACGGAAGCTACACATGTCAGTGTCCGGTTCAAACGACTGGGGATGGATTTCTTAAGTCGACTAAATTCGAGAGTGATTCTGCGTACCCGGTGCCTACTTCATATAAAGGTGGAACCTCCTGTGTCGATACGTCAAAGCCCGTGATTGTCGTACAAGGTCCTAATCCGAAGATATTTAGAGTGTCAGAATGTGGTGGATTGAACGGTGTCATGAGTCCGTACTCTAGGAACAATCAAAACGACGACGAAAAGGAATTACTTTCATCGAATCAACGATCATTGTATGAAATAGATATCAAAGAAATGATCCGTGCAACGGCTGGTGCTGAGCTTTGTGCGACATATGAAAACCCCAATGTCAACCCGTCTGATTGCGTTAACGCAATCGACCGTACGTACAAGGGCGATGTTGATCTTTCAGACCGTGTTACTGTAGGAGATCCGGTCCAGAAATCTCGGTCGCATTGGGTGGTACCATACGATGTCAAAGACGATGCGGGGAATCAGGCGGCGACAGTATATCGCGATGTGATGGTAGAAGAAGTGAGTTTGGCTGGGATGGAAAAGAAGCTTCGAGAGGAAGTGATCATCACAGAACAACGAAAAATGAAACGTGCTATAGACAATGCCGTTAGAGAAGAAAGAAAGAAATGGGATGCCGAAAATCGAGCGTCGAACAATCGGTCTCGTAAAAATCCTACTGATTCTAATGCCAAATCTTGTCCAGCTTGCTCTCCTTGCGTTTGTGCCGGGACTGACGTTGTCAATGCCGCTACCTGCTCTCCACACTGCAAGAACATGTCTGCAAACTGTCGTAAACTCAGCGATGAAAGCCAAGTTTATGCACTTTTATTTTGGCTTGAAGATACTTTCCCGGCAGAGCTAGTTCCCCTGTTGATCTTCGCTTTCATCCTTATCGGATCCGTATATTTTTGAGATGGATGTGGACATCTATCTTCAATCCTAAAGCCTATACAATTACGACTACGGAAATTATGGATCCATCAATGATGAAATGGTGTTAGCGACGCATCCCGAAGCAAGACAACCAGCTCCAGTACAACGGACTGCTGATATAACAGCATATGGACGATCACCATCCCTCTCAACTACAAACAACCATTTACAAAACGGAAGTAATGGTGGTGGACATTCTTTTCGCCGGGTAGTCAATTAGGATCGCCTCCTCCCAGAAATAATCTGAACAATGCTAATGATGGGAATAATAATCCATCCACACCGGTACCGGCGGCAGGTATCCTACACCGTGATGAAAGATACGACGGAGGTTCTATGTATCAGTCGCCACCGCTCATTGCACCAAGTAAGAATGGCGAAGGTGCTAGACGGCGGAGTCCATACCGGTAAAAATGAAAAAGAAAAATATTGCTGAAAAAAAGTCGTGAAATATCAAGCTTTACTTACGCGAGCCATATCAACTATGGTTATTTAGTGTCAATCGGGGGAAATTTGACTGTCGTCTTCATTTGTTATAGGAACAGACATACTTTGATGATTCAATGATAGGTATGCTATGTTTTTGTAGTATGTGTATTCATATTTAAGTCAAAATTAGTCATGATAACTTAGACTTAATCTGAATTGAAAAAAATTATTACTACTAATCTTCAATCTAATATAGATAGAATCAATCTAACAACTAGATATACACTAGCACAAAGAAATGTGTACTACTTTCTAAATTTTTTTGTTCGATATTTGTATTATTATATATTGGCATGCTTTTCTATTATAAATTTGATGTCAATCTATCTCTCAAGATATCGATTCACTTGATTCAATTCAAAGAATCCGTCTCTCATAGATATCGATTCAATTGGTCCAATTCATAGGAGCCGTCTCTCATTGATATCGATTCACTTGATTCAATTCATAGGGGCCGTCTCTCATAGATATCGATTCG
The DNA here is from genome assembly GCA_900095095.1 of Fragilariopsis cylindrus CCMP1102. Lineage (NCBI taxonomy): Eukaryota > Bacillariophyta > Bacillariophyceae > Bacillariales > Bacillariaceae > Fragilariopsis > Fragilariopsis cylindrus. The sequence goes on along the minus strand of FMBT01000076.1, from coordinate 22,215 downwards.
ATTGGTTCAATTCATAGGATGCGTATCTCATAGATGTCGATTCTTAGGATGTGTCTCTCATAGATATCGATCCATAGGATCCGACTCTCGGATATCGATTCATAGGATAGTATTACATATCCTACATATATAAATAAAATAACAACAAAGAATAAATTGATGAGTTTGTGATTTATAACGTTTCTGACATGTTCAAAATTTTGAATATAAATAAAAATGTAGTAGATCCAGAATAGAAAAATGCTTTCATATAACAAATCAAATAAAAATTAATCTAAATGAAATGTCAATCCACACGCCGATTCCCTTAATATATATTGTTGGCTGAAGATAGCACCTTCTCTGACATAGAGGAAAAGTTCAGGAAGGCGACTCTAATACTTACAGCCGTATTGTATTACATTGCATTGCATTGTATGCATTCACAAAAAACCAAGATAAAATATAAAATACACTTCTTTCATGCAATCGATTGAACTTACCATCTAATCAATCATCGTATCGTCAAGTTGTTGCCATATATCATCGTTAAAGTATTCCCGCTAGCACTATTCTTTCAACGGTTGCCCTACTAATAGTCAGAGTGCTTTGGAATAGCTAGCTAGCTAGCTAGCTAGCTATCGCGTAATACTTCCGTCATACTTTCGTCATGATAGTACCGTACAGTAAATTAAAAGTACGCTTTTTCTAATTTTGATTTATGATTGTTTCAATATTTGACGATTTGTCGGATTTCTGTCAGATGATTTCGATGGCTTGTTTGATGGATTTTACTGTGGGTTTGTGCGGCTGTCACAAATACACGCTCGTGTCGCGGACAGGCTCCTCTTTACCACTTACTGCATAATTGATGATTGATTTTTTTTCTTTTCTGTGCTTTACTTTTCAATCAAGTCTAGTTGAAAGTAGATAGCTACTGTACTCAAAGTACAGTAGCTAGCTACTAGTTAGACCTAAAAGATGACCATTATTTCATTAAAAAAATGCAAACTAGCTGAATGAATTCATTCCTATACAAATAATATATCAACCAAGAGAAAATGTGTTTGATGATGATAGCAGTTGTTGGTTTCTGGATTTTGTCTGTCTCTCTTGTTCTCACTCCATCTCATAATGCAAAGTTGCTTTACAGCTAAATCATTATCTTAATTTTAGCACCAGCAAAGATAAGGATGTATCTATCTTGTCTTAGAGACACAGGATGACAAGCAAGAAAATAAGAGTGGGTTGAGTGTTACTATGCTGTTAGCAACCATTCACTCACACCATGATGGACCCACTTTTTAGATTGCTGATTGTTGTGAGTTTACCAACACTCATTCATGTTAAGCACTCTCACCCACAGGCAATACAATTGTACACTAATTTCCAACTTCAATTGTACACAGGACCAGTATTCAATAGTTAGCTACTGTAGTACCACAATGTTTTTTTGAAAACATGCCTTCTCTCTCATACTTGACTCGTAAAGTTCATGTAAGTAATCCGTTAGGGGCTGATGATAAACCATTCATCATCAGCACACACATACAATTTCCGCATGATAAAATTCTGGCGCGCTCATTTATTTAACGCTATCGATCGATTCATTCACAAAAGCACGGCCGAAAATTTCGTTCAGCACGACAAAAAATACGGAACCGATCGATAGCTGTTGCGATGAATTGCAATGCGTGTTGGATAAAAGTAAGGTTGTAACATTAATTAACCATACTCCGACGGAAGCTAGCTAGCTAGTAGTAGTACTTGTAGCAGTTCAAACACATCAAATTCAATCTCAAACGCAAACGAATAGTAATCATAATATCGAATACAAGAATCCCTCTTCTTTTGAAATAATCGTGAATTAGAATAAGTAGTAAGCTAGCTTGACTTGACTCGACTATTCTTGCAAAGATGATGCCGTCACAACATTCTATTACTATATTTCGTCTCCTGATTATCAGTATGCTGCTTTCGGGAGATTTCTTTCAATATTCTTTTACTACTGGAAGGAAGACAACAATGATAGCATCAGGAGGATTAGTATATGCCCAGGGCGGCGAGGATAAAGAAGACCAGGAGGATAAAGAAGATGACAACAATAAGCAAAATGAAGACAAGAATAAGCAAAATGAAGACAATAATAAGCAAAATAATAATGGCGGCGGCGGCGGCGGCGGCGGAGATAAAAATGATGTGGATACTGAATCTCCTAGTATGCAACCATCGAAGTCACCAACACAAAATCCAACACGAAGACCAACTACTCGATCTCCAACGCGGGGTCCAAGAACAACTGGTCTACCAACTCGTCTACCAACAAATTCTCCAACTAATCTTCCGACTGCATCCCCAGTGGTATCAGAAGTTCGTCTACCTGAAATTTCTATCGACATTACAACAGTTGTGGAGGATATTTTCTCCTTTGCAGCATTACTTCTGGATGATGGAAATAATAATCGAGAGGGTTTGAATATATTCTTTCGACAATTTGTGAAAGATCTTTTAATTGCAAGTCGTGTTGTTACATCTTCTACATTAGAATCGATTGATCTTAAAATATCTTTACTTCCATCTAAAGGTGATGAGGATGATGATGATGATGACGATGGAGATGAAGATTCATCATCGTCAGTAGAATTAGAAACGACACGATCTTCAGAATCAACTAAATTTACTCCCATGAGAATTGTCTTGGATGGGACGATGTCTTATTATGTGGAAGAAGGAGAGTCGACTGCAGCTGCAGATAATAATGTGTTACTAATAGAAGATAATATGAGTTATACTTTGGCGGTATATTTTAGTTTTTGGACGACAGATGAGATGGTAAAAACATTATCAGACTTTGGTTTATCCGATCCTAAAATTACATCTGTATCTGTAGATGGAAAAGTAATTCTTGTGGTACCAACAACAACAACAACAGCATCAACAAGTAGTATTACTGATGATAATGGGTCAGGTGATAATAATGATAATAATAATAGTGGAGATGTTGGTGGAAACCTACTCGTTGTACCGAATGCGAATGATCCTGCCTCGATCACATCATCATCATCAGAAGATGATGTTACTGCCATCGTTAGCAGGAGCCATACTATACAATATTCAAGACTTTTGTCCACCGTTTCTGCACTATTGCTTATTCTTCTTTCGAATATACTGGTTTGAGAGTGAATATTAAACAATCCTTTAAGGGTACAACTGCATATCGTATGTTGTTTGTCCAAGAAAGAACAGAGATCGAGAATACGAAGCTGGTGGATTAGTTATACTATCACCTAGTACGAACACTTTAGTAATCTATGATGTCGTTATAATAATAACAATCGAAACGATGTATCTGATTAACTATACTATATAGCTACCTTATCAGAGCATAATATTCTCTTTTTTGCCATCAATTGGAATACTATATTACCAGTATGCTAATTTAATCTACACGATTCGGGTAAGAGCTTATATGTAAAAATTGTAGTGAAATACTTTAGTTCTTATTCAATACAATATTCTTCCCAATTACATAATTAGGATTACATAGCCACCATAAAAAAATCATTCCCCAGGTGTATTTCTATTGTTTCGTTTCATGTAATTTTATTGTTGTTTGTATGCTTTTTCCGTCAGTAGTGTAACGTGCTCCCCTCGCCTCCTTACTTCCCCATCTTCCTCAACGCTTAACTTATGACATGTCACAGTATCTTCATTCTCGATATATTTTTTAGAGTGGAAGAAGTGACTTACAAAATTCATCTTTATCTATCTGTTAAACGGTATTGACATGATATACGACAATTTTTACACCAATCCGGTAAATGATCCGGACATTCATTTGGGATCACTCCTATACTTCCGTGTGCAACCAATGAACAGAGATGACCAAAGAATAATAAACAATCACCGGGTTGAATTGAAGTAGATGTACAGGATTGACAATCAACTGTATGCCAATTTTTTTTGTAATGTGGTGCATTCGAACCGAAACCGCCTTTTGATAAACATTTTGTCTGATATGTGACCCTTGATGTTTCATTAGTTGTGATGGTAGATATGTACGATGACAATATATTGAACTATCAGATAAATAAATCCCCGTGGAACCTAGGGATGCAATAGCAACCCAACAGGTACCGGGACAATCTACATGCATACACATGCGACTACTGTTAGTGCTGCTGTTGCTGCTATTAGTAGCATTGTTTGATGGCTTAAATTGTAAAATTTGTGATTCTCCCACTATCAATTCGTCAAAACAAGAGCCTTAATCCAAGCTAGTAATGCTTGTTGTTGGTATTGTTCTTCACTATGACCATCGCCACTAGTACTACGAAGATGATCATTTACATCAGAAATACATCCATCTAATATTGGACGCATCATCTCTCCATGTTGTACATCAAGAAACATTCGTTGTGGGTATATCTTATCGTCTTTATCTTGGCCGTTACTACCCATAGCAGCTGCACATTTTACCTATGAAGCTTTACTCACGGATAGCATGTCGTAAGCACATGTTTCCTCCCCTGTCTTCTTCATCTTCTTCTCAGTATTAGTTGCGGAAGATGATAATAACGAGCTATCGATGTTGACACCATCACTAGAATCAGCGACGGAGGGGACCACCGATACCACTTCTACTTGGAATTCTTCCTGACATTACCGCTCTAGACGCTCAGTATGGAGCTCACTGAGCAACTTATTAATTGTATCGTAGCTGTTGGTATGCAGATAAATAGCTGAATAATCGAATGATCGATTTGCTCTCGTCGACCGATGGATCCAGACGGTTCGTAGTACCTTTTTCGCATCCGTATAGACAAGGAACCTTGGCGGCGTTTGGGTGGATCTATGAGATTGTGAACGTCAAGGACGTTGCCGATCAATCGAACGGGAAATTCCAGCTCGTGTGCAACCATGTTGTGAGCCAACCCATAAAAATAGTTGGCATAGCAAACCCCGAGGATTACGACACCCAATCCACCTACCTCCGGTGTTTTGCAAATATTCTTCCCCATGGCGAAGACGGCAACAAGGATACTACTACTACTACTACTACTATGAAGCAAGTAAAAGAAGGGGGTCCCGACGCAAGTCTTGGGGAGAAGCCATCCAATTCTGTAGACCTTCGACCGCTGGAAGAGCTGCTGCACCAGCTAAAAAACAAACAATTGTCCCTGTCCTCTGACAACAATAACCGGCAGATTGATAAATCTCTGATCGATCGCCTATTGATGGCGTCGGGAGAAGGCAGCATATGGCCGGTTGCCCAGGTGTGGATAAGGAATTTGCAAACCGAAATACTGCGCCTCCAGATGAAGATTTCCACACGAATCCAGGTCCAAGCCAAGGTGGCAGAGCAAATGAGCAGCAACGATAAAGAATGGCAGGATTTCATAACGGAAGAAATGGTCTCGCTTGCTCAAGAGCCCTACAAGAGTCACCTGAGATGCATGTTGATCGAGGTATCGACGCTGATTCCGTGGTTGCTCCAAGAGGATTCGCATGAAGCCCAATGCCATCAGCTGTGCGAAAGAATCCGTGAGCGATTGTTGAAAAAGACAGAACAACATTCTTGATAATAATATACGAAGTACCAGTACGATACTAGTAATGGTAAAATTTAATTTAATTAAATCCCGGTTTGTCTGTCCGTGATAGTTCGTGATGATTCGTCTGTCGTAGTTCTTTTCTTGCGCGTTGTCGCCTAGGTCCACCGTTACCGCTCTCAGGGAGCAATGACCTGTTCACCATCTTCATCGTAGACGAGTCCCCGCTGAGCAACAAAATTGGAAAATCGGAACAGTTTGACCAGTGCCAGCACAACCTGGATCTGTGTTAGCCAAGTCGTCGCAGTTGCGTACAAGTTCGCAGCAGGTGTTTGCATAGTTTGGATTAACGAGTTCCGGGCAATGTTCAGAACCACTCTAGGACAAGTCGACGACACGATCACCAACAAATTGGAAACAAAGGACTCGTTGGAAGTGACTAGATCCAGTAACGACACTATCAAGCTCCTGACCATGCTCAGAGATCTGTGCTATCAAGACTCGAAGACCAGCATACATCCGATGACTAAATGCATCAAGCTGTTGAGGAGGTATCCGCTCTGAGATCAAAGTTCAATGCTGTGGTTGAATTTGCGTTCAAAAACAACGGCAGCGTGACGAACGGAAAGATCGATATCTCCAAGAGCAAGAAGGGCACCGACGGCTGCATGCCTTGAAGCAAGGCGTGTTGTTTGCGGTCTCAAAATGAAATGTTTTATACGAATATTCCATATTTATCCGAAGCTGGGACATTTTCCGATTGGCGTTCGCGCGTGCTAGCTCTCTTGATAAGGTAGTCATGCCGAATAATCCTGAAGAACCGTTCACTCAGTGTCAGCCACCGTATGCTTGGAGGCACCATTGTCTGCAAATGGTGATAGACGCTCAGCTGCAGGATTATACGCCCAGCTATCGTCTTTCATTCGACCGGTCTCATATAAGGGACTATGTGTTTTTCCGCGAACGAACGAACAATTTCGTATTGTTCATCTACGTCCACAAAATCCAGTAGGTCCAGCTCGTTGGCAACGTCTCTGTAGGCGGGAGGTGCAAATAGACTAAGGGTACTCGCCATGTTCATTGGAACCTCGCCACCCCCACCAGAAGTGCCTTGATCGGTCTGGTTTCCTCTGCCCCTGCTTGTCGAGGAGAAACCGCCACCAGTACCAGGATTTGAATGCCTGTCCGCGCCATCTGATGATGACGGCTTTGTATCTTGGTCTGGCGAGTTGCCGTCATCGCGACCAAACCCCCTCCGCTGCCTCTTGTTCTGAACGACAATCTGCGCAAAGGCTTCATAAGATTGTCGATCGGCAAAAGTGGTTGGGAGTTTGTCTCGAGGTGAACTATCATCATAGAGGCTATCCAGAAGGTATTTTGCTTCTACTACGCTTTTTGCACCATTGAGCGGGAGCCTGTACAGAGCCATTTTTGAATCATATTCCCGTTTTGCAAACCAAAAGAAAGTCCACCTTCCGTTCAAATCTGTCAACACCGATACAACAGGATGGCCGGGATTTAAATACGACGCCGCAAAGTGCTCAAGAACCGTCTGCGGGGTGTGGTCCTTCTTGCTCATATTATCGACTTTCTTTAATTCAAACAAAGTCTGGATGTTGTGCCGAACTGTATCGCCGCCAACGTTTGCTGATCTGGTAATTGCGACATCGGTAGTTCCGCTTACTTTTCGACTCTCCGTCGTTTCCCTGAACAGTTCTACTGTCAGTAATCGCCTTTTTGGCTGCATATCCGCCAAAGCGTAACGTTCTGGCAATTGTATTAGATCTTTGAGGTAAGCCATATATGCGGTTCGATTTTGGCTACTATCTTCGTCACTTCCCAGCCACGAATATCCCTCGATGTACTTTGAAAGATCAGGTTTGTTCGGCCATACGGCGGTTTCCTCCGGCGAACCCAGCATGTCCATCAAGTCATCCTTTGTTGTCATTGACACCTCCGAAAGTACAATGGTTCTCTTTTTTGCCATAGCTTCTTCCGCCATAAGCGTAAGACCAGCTATAGCTGTTTCGGACAATTGTGACAATTGTGGCTGCTGCTCCTGTACTGGTGGCAGAACCGGCTGCTGTCGAAGACGTCGAACGAACCGGTTGAGCCTTGTCTTTGCTCCAATATTGCTGACCTTCAAGGCGGCGTAGACCTCGTTCATGGTTTCTTCATCGTCAGGATCAGTTTCTTCCAGGAGTAACCCTTTACCATCGTCGTAGGCTGTCGCTGCTGCTATCCAGCCATTCTCCTCTTCTGATGCCATTTCACTACTCATGCTGCTATTGTTGTTCCTGTTTATTGCCAGACTCTGGACCTGGCCGATCACGGTATCAATAGGATATTGGATTCGATCCGGTTTGTTGTTGTGGTTGTTGTTGTGGTTGTGGGTGAAACAGTACTTTAGGCGCGGAGTGTTTCTACAGTACACACTGTGCGGACGAAGCCCTTCGTTGCTGAAGCTGCTGTTGTCAAAAACACATGATGAATTAAGAGCTACAAATTCACCCAATCAAAACGATAAAGAACCCAAAAATTCTGACGAGCATACCGCGCTAATCCCTTATTTTGGACTTGGTACAGAAGTAGTGTAACGTGCTCCCAAAAAATATTGTATGGCCTTCGTACGTTAGAAGCGAACACGAAGAAAGCGAAGCATTAAGTAGCCAATCAAAGCTTATCATTCGATTTTTGTACACTCCGATTGTTCTATGATTGAAAAAGACCTATCACTTCAGCTTCACTTGAGAAACAAGAATTCACATACTACTTCGAAGTATTCTATGTTAAAGTCCTAGATAGTACTGCGGATAGTCGTACATACTTTCTGTTGTACTTTAAACATTATTGTTACAAACAACAACGGAATTAACGTATCCATCATCGAAATATAACGCAAGAAACATAACCGAAATAATCTACAGCACGGTCTAGAAATCATTATACTCTTAGTACAGTATCTATCACAGCAAAGCAACAAGTGCCGTATATGTCGATTGCAACATTATAAAGTAGATAAGGTAGAATGATCATGTCCCAACAAAGAAGGTGCATACGATTGATGATGAATAAATATTCCCTTATTTACCTTCCGTTTGTAATTGCAGCATTCCTTTCTACGTCCTACGCATTTCATCATCATCGTCGTCATCATCATCAGATTCGTTCGACAAAGCTTCACGTCCTTTGCAAACGATCGATGACGGTATCATCATCGTCATTGTATTCGATGTTGTCATCAGACGACCAGAGCAACAAACAAGTAGTAGTAGGACCAATCCGATCACGGATGTATACGAATACTTGGTTTGCTAGAAAGGTCCAGCAGGTCCATAACGAACGCCAAAATAAATCCACCGACGACGACAAATTTAAAGAACAATCACGAGCAACGAAATTCTGGCAAAGTAGTTTGCTACGAAGACAATTCTTGACACCGATTCTGATCGCTACTTCACGACTACTTTTCTTCTACCCAGGTGTAGCATCAGCATCAGAAGCTGCTATGACGACAGCGACAGCAACAGCAATAGCAGCGACAACGATGTCGCAAGCTGGTGGTGGCGCTCCCATCACCATCCTCTCTTGTCCTGTATCAGCAGCAACCGAAATACGACTTATGATTCGACTCTTGTACGCTGCACTTCTCGGTACATGTTTAGGGAAACAACGTTCAGTATCTAGACATAGTGCTGGTGTACGTACGATGAGCTTAGTAAGTATGGGTGCCTGTTGCTTCACGATTTGTAGCTGTTACGGATTTTCAAACTTTGCAAGAGTTGATGTATCACGTATGGCATCTAATGTTGCCAGTGGGGTTGGATTTATTGGTGCTGGAGTGATAACTACATCGGTAATAAATAAGGATGGACAAAGTCGAAGCAATCCTCAGAACAATATCGTACATGGATTGACAACGGCAGCAACTATATGGTAAGTTGAGACTTAGACAACGACGATGATCATTTTGTGAATAGTATCTGGAACAACTAGGGTACAAACTAAAACATTCCCAATTTTTTATTCCTCGAATCGATTTTCTTTTCGGGTTCGAACAGGCTTAGTGCAGCCGTTGGGGTTTCTTGTGGTGTCGGTCTGCTTCGGATCGCAACAACTGCTGCATTTGCGACCATATGCATTCTACGCATGGGTCGAAAAAAACCAAACACGGCGGATCGTCAGAAGCAACGCTCTATACTTCGTAATGCAGACGACGAGTATGATGAGGAAGATGATGATGAAGACATTAATGCCGAGATCCATGTGACTGGAGTTTGGGACGAACATCCGCATCATCGTGAATCAAAAAAAGAAGACCAAAAAACGTGTTTGCAGCAACTGGAAGAGCCAAATCAAAAGGAATTGAGGACAAATGACAGAGAAGCAACATCGGCAGAAACAACAAATCAATTGGATTCCTCCGTACAGAATAGCAAGTTTGGAGCTTCATCTGTCAGTAACAGTAACAGTAACAGTAACAGTAACAGCAACAGCAGCCAAAGCAGCAGCGATGAAATTTTCCAATCATCAATGGATACGTTGAAAGATCCATCTGAACTTATGGAAGAGGTAGCTCGCTCTGCTTGGCAAATCGACAACAAAACTAAATCTCATCTTGCTGATTTGGAATCAGTCGAACAACGTCGCGAATGCGTCTCTAAGCGTCGTAGTAGTAGTAAAGGGGACGACTCGTCATCATCAAATCCCGAATACCTTCCATAAAAAGATATTTCTTTATCCGATTGATTCCACGTTCATTTGTTGCTCACTTCATATAAAATATTATATCCACCATTGTATGTATGTATAAAGATAGGGAGGGATATAATGCGTCTTACTGTCTCATGCAATAATCAAATTTCGTATATAGTTATAACTTTAACAAACGACTGTCTAAGATCATTAAAACTGTGGCTATTCGCAGAAACACGCTGCTATACCAAGAGTATATAATATGGCATCTAGTACGTATCTTTTTATCGAGCCGCTATTGATTCTTAAACTATTTACTTCTAGTAGATACTTAAGATTAAGCTAACCAAACTGCTTGTTTAGACTTTATTAAAAGCACGCTGACAGATAAAATTACATTATTCATTCCCCACAGGAGATTTTAACCACAGTAAGTAAGGAGCGATTGGTAGTAAGAATGATTATATTGATGAGTGCAGTTGTATCCATGTATCCATCAGCCATTATTATTACATAAACGTCGGCATGCAAAGAGGAACGTAAATTTCAATTTTCCCTGGAAGAATAAGAACGAATTTATCGGGAACATTATTGTCGCATGATCTCCTTCTATTTCATCTCAGCTCCAATCATGCGTTCTTTAATCCGCATCGAGACCCTCAAGGATTAATACAGCTGCCTCTCTAGTTCTTTTGCTTCTCTTTTCTTTGCCGCTACGGTAGAGGCAAAGACGACGATAATAACAAAAAGTCCCACAAGACCAAAAGCTAAAAAGGGTGAAAAGATAATAGTTGGTATCGATCTGAAGAGCGATTTCCCCATTTTTTTGGCATAAGCACTCTCAGTGTCATCGATATGATTCTGAGCTAAGCAGTGAGGACCGGAATAACCGGAATTGCATTTGCAGACTCTTTTTGCATTCGATGCTGCCGTATAAAGAGGACCACCAAAATCCTTTGAAGAGATGCATTTTCCACGACCTATTTTTTCATCCGAATTGGTTTCTTTTTTGAGATGTCTTCGACTCGTATCTGTATCTTGCTGGTTATCGAAAACCTCCGTCAAATTCACATTGGAAATATGTGCGCCACAGTCATAGTCGCTCTCGCACTTTCCTCCACCCTTCTGCACCTTTTTCAAAGGATGACCTTTATCTTCGAAGGAGAAGGGAGGATTTCTCATGTATTGATAGCTATGGCCTTTGATCCATTCTCTGGTAGGATATGCTGGTGGATCGCAACCTAAAGTGTGATCTTGACCTGGATGCGCCGATGGATCTCGACTCTGGTATACGCGAACCGAATCAATTTTCATGGCAACGTCGGTTTCGCGGAGCATTTTGCAGAATCCAGGCGCAAAAGCGCAAGCGCATTTAGGATCATCACAATCGTAACACTTATCAGGACAGGTTTCAGGAGAAACATATGGAAAACCCCAATTGGATGAAACAGCGGTGTTCATAATCAAGTAGGAGGGTTCGATGGGTATTTGCGATTTCATTAGGTCTTTTAATGACTTATCATTTATTCCATATACATGTAACCAATCTTTTCCAAGTCCATCACCTTCCATATGAAGTGTTGAGTTAATCTTATGGTCCTTACTAAACCAATCGACTCTTCCGCCTGGACCCGGTTGCCATTCTATACGAAAAGTATGGATCTTTGTGAAGTGCGCGGGAGTTAATTGGTGGTTTACTCCGGGAGCATCAGCCTGGAACGCTTGATTTTTATTTCGTGTTACGGGTTCGTTTGGCTTCGTTTCCGCAAGATAGGTTCCGTAGAAGTATGGGTTGATGGAAGTATTTCCGTTTAATTCAAGATTTTCGTACCATGTGTTTGCCACCAGCGTCGTATGTCCACCAGGTGCAAGTTTGTCTTCATACAACGGTAGTGCTCCATCATGCGGTCTATTTTTTGTCACGCCCGGTGCAAGCTGATAACAACGTGCCATTTTAGAAGTCATGACCGTAAAAGCAAAATGATGAGGTGAGTGGAGAGGTTAAATCAGTTTTCAATTTCAAAGCTAATATCACCATCACAATCGATCACGAATTTCATCATGCAATTATACAATATTATGCATTAGTATTAGCGTAGTAGAATGATTCAACTTACCTGTATAGTCATACCGGCATGCGGAAATGAAATGGGTGGATTGGTACCCGGTATTGGGCCTTTTGAGTCGTCTCCCGCCGTGACTTCGATTATATCGATTTCCGTTGCACCTCTTCCCTGGTATGCATTCATACCATAATGATTCTGCGAGTTACATGCTGATATTTTCTGTGCAGGTTGTAATTTCCGATCGCACGTATCAAAGGACCATGGCCAAATATTGTTAGTCGATGCCTCGTATGTGGCCCGTCCCAAATTACCTAACATCCAAATGGCCGGCCACAACCCACCGATGAAGGGATCTCCAGGAAGAATAACATCAACCTCAACGATACCACCCGTAAAGCAAAACTTCTCCCAAGACTGGACACTACCAGAATTAAATAGAGTTGAAGTTTTCTTGTATTCACCTTTGACTGCATCAAATGTTGTCCACGTTGTCTTACCAATCTCGGTAGAAATTTTGAGCATACCCTCGTCGTCCGTAGTTACAAATGAAGAATTATAAAACTGTTGTGACCCACCTCCTGCTGAACTAGCGTCATCGTCGGACCTATCCAATGCCGTCCAAACGGGATCGTGTCCATCGGTGAATGTTCGGTTAGGTGTGTTGAATTCGTCAGACATAACCTAAAGCGCCAAAATGAAAAGACGAAGACGGTTGCACGGTATGATACGACACGACACGATGCGGTATGATACGACACACACAAACGAATTGAGCATAAGACAATGAATTGTGACACAGAAATTGTGAAAGAAAAAATATAGAAAGGAGATGGAGGGGAGGGGAAAGGATCATGATTTGTTAGGATTTTGAAACCGATACAATATCGATCATCTTTTGAATCAATCGAATATTCGTTCAGCACAACGCAATTTCGTCCGAAATAAAAAGTTATGAAAAAATGAGATAATAACACATACCAAATGATACACGCTCTTATCTACCAGTGATTTCGTCGTTCGTCTGTCGAGGGGAGTGTCCATATCGATAAATGCACCATCCACTACTGCCCATGGCAAGAGCACTGCCACCGCAACAAATATTCTCAGCATCGAAAATATTAAAGATTCTTGTCGATTTATAAACATCATGATGGCGGAATTGTTGTTTTGTCTTTCTTTCCCAGTAAATATGAAGATGGATTATGTAGATAATATATCACTTCACTTTTTTGTCAGGGGCAAATCGAAATAGTGATGGATCGATCTTCGGCTATCAGTCAACTGGAAAGTATTTTATGCAAAGCTCTCGAAGAAACTCTATTAAACTTAAAATGTTGGTTTGATATGGATATGTCCGTGCTGCACTGCTTCAAGACGTTGTCGAAGAAAGACTATATACAATGATGGGTTGTTGTGAAACTTCTTGTATTCAATATCGTGTATCAAAGCAATCGGCGTGCAAAAACAGATCTAGACAACATGAACACAAAAGGCAAGTGCGTTTGTTGAAAATTCAGTGGACTTGTACAGTCCTGGGGGTGTTTAGTCACGAACACAAGGCCGTCGTGTAATAATGTGATTGAAATAAATAATGGCTGTGATCTGCGATTTTGAAATAAATGATTCTCGATTGAAATAAACAATGATTGCGCGTTGTTTTTTCACCGCACTAGCATTGCCGATTCTTGCTTCTTGCTTCTTCTTCTTCTTCTATTCATTCCATTCGAAAGACGACGACGACAAACGACACACTCTCGACGATCCTATTTACTTCTACTCGTACAACCTTTTGGATATCAGAACCAGTAATGGTAATATAACAAGAGATCGTCAAAATATCATTTTTTACTAAATTGGTACTGTTGCTTCTCAACAAAAACAAAAACAATAACAATAACAATAACAATAACAGAACAACAACAACAACAACAACAAGATGCGGGACGACAAGAGGGCAGAGATGAAAAGGAAGAGAATCGAAGAAAAGAAAGGAAAACCAGCAACAGGAAGTGCTTATGCAACGACGGTGACGACGAAGAAGAAGCAACAACAACCACAAGAACAAGAACAAGAACAAACTGATGAAAATTATGACGATGGCAATAACGATGACGACGTACTTGTATTTGCTGTTAGTTTTAATACAAGACGATTAGGATTAGACGTTGAATGTGGTGGTGATAATAATAATAATGATAACAATGACGTTATTGTTGCTGTTACAGAGTTAGAATCGAAGAATATAAAAATAAATTCATCCAGGTGATATAATAATTTCAGTAGGAAGAATTCAATTAAACAATAATAGAAATATAAAATCAATTGATGATGTATTAACATTAATTTCATCACAACTGAACGACCATTAATACTTGAATTTGCAAGATATCGGAAACGAATTCGAAAACAACAAATGGATCATGGTGGTAACAGTAACAGTGGCATTGTCGATGAGATCACAACGACATTGGCGAAGGAAACAAATAACCCATCAGTTCCGGAAGAAAAACCTACTCCATCGTCGCCTAGTACTGCCATCGCGGCTAAGAAGAAGGTGAAAAAACGCAAGCAATGCGAGTTCGAAGGCTGTGCTAAGACTTCCCAGCAGGGTGGACGATGTAAGACACATGGAGCCAAACGCAAGCAATGCGAGTTCGGAGACTGTACTAGGATTTCCATCCAACATGGACTATGTATACCACATGGAGAACTACTAACAGATGAACAGAAGAGAAAGATAGCAATAGAAACTGCAGAGAGAGAGAAGAAAAGAAAAAGACACGACACGAGAATGCAGGTCTGGCAAAAGAAACTGCAGACGGAAGGCAAAAACTGCAGAGCGGAAAAGAAAAAGAAAAGAAAATAGAGAGGTAAGATTATCGTCGTCATCCTGTCATCATGTTGAAAGAATCGATACATGTTAATTCTATTTGTGTTAGTTGTCAATGTTTATCCTTTTTATATTTCTGTTATAATCTAACTTTTATTTGTTGAATCTCCTACCTTTTTGGTATAGAAAAAATCGTACGAGATCAGCACAATTGAAAAGACACCCACACAACGGTTGGAGACGGGCTACAGGCAACTCACACCCAAACAAACAACCGAGTTGCTTGTGGTCCTTCGAAAATAAGCAACGTAAAAAACGCTTTCCTTGGACATTCGTTCGTAACAAAAGACACAACGAGTCGTGCTCTCAAGTATCTTTTATCAGCAATTCGTCACGGATTAATGCATTATCCAGATACATGCCATCCAAAGGTAGTACAATGGAATGGTGTTTCTAAATTTTGTATTAACTCTCATATTCCGTTGCTTATTGCTTTATTTATGGCCTTGAGAAATGATGATGATAATCACAAATTCAATAGTGAAGAGTGGAACAAAATTCACACGGAAGTGATGTACGGTTGCCAATATGCCATTGATCGAAAGAGAAAGAGAAAGTTGGATGCAATTCGAATCCACTAACGGGATCAACCATTGAAAAGACTGGCGAAGTTGATAAGGATGGCAAGCTTGTGTGGAAACGAATTGATGCCCGTCCTAAGTTTCACAATAATGCTAACATCAGAAATACAAGTCACCAGTTTACTGGTGGTGGAACTGGTTCTGCTTATATTACAAGAACTGTTGACGGCGTGTCTATTGTTTGGCCTGAATTTAACGATATCATCACCGTACAAGCCATCACGGATCTAGGGAAAAGTCTGATGAATCATCTTTCAATTACTGATCACTCTGTTGTGGGTAAGCTCCTTGAAATGCGTCATTGGCATTCCATGAACTATTTTGGCCATCGACCGGTTGGAATCTACTGGTTCCATAAAGATGGAGGAACATTATCTTCAATGACGAACGACGAAATGGAATCAGTAGCAAGTAAAGGTGCACAATGGATAAAGAGCACAGCTCAATACAATTAGAATATATATTGTTTAATATTTGTCTCATTTATCAACATCAACACCATCATGATTGCTATTGCTATTGCTGAATACGTCTTCTGTATTTCCGACTGCAATTGCATCGGTATCGGTATCGGTATTGTCATTCATTTTTTATAGGTTTTCTTGTTACAGTATATTATATGTGTATATATATATATATTTATATCTTTCCCGTATTGTAGAAATAGAAAGCACGGAATTAATTAGGATGAAATACATCAGTATAATACATATTATGATCTCTTATACATAATTGTTTCTCCATGTCAAAGCTATCTAGTAGTAGTAGTTTGTACAAAAATATCTTTCATTGATATTGTAGAATTTTTGAATTTTTCTTTGTGTGTGTGTGTGTGTGTGTGTGTGTTTTGACTAGATTATTGTTGATGAAAGAGGAAGATGTTTTATTTTTATGGTTGTGATTATGATGACAATGACCGATGAAAATGAAAATTGACCCATTTTTCTTCTTCGTTCTGCTTTATTCTAATTTTTTTCCAGATTCTTGTTTCATTTGATGTCGTAATGAAACTACTTGTACTAGCAGTTACTGCACTATTTTTACCACTAATCCCTTGTTGCTGATGTTGTTGTATCTCACTATTGTTGTCGCAGTAATGATGATCATATCTACTGTATACAAGAACAATCACATCAGATGAAATTTTACGCACAGTAGGTCGTGTAGTCGTAATGGACTTGATTATTGGTCTGTTGTTTTGTTATTGGTCGAAAAAACATCTTATTCCAACATGCAGATCGACCTTCAATAATCATTGTTGGAGCTATTACTGGAGTAGCGGCTGTGGTTGGGTCAATGGAAGTATCATTACTATTATCAGTATTATAGCAATCGATTCCAGTAATATCATTTGAAGTCATTTTTGAATATGTATCATAGTCTTGATTGGCAATAGAATCAAGAAGTTTTTGATTATTACTTCCTATTAATGATGAGATTTCATCACCGTCGTATTGCAATTTCATTGTTTCGCCTACTAATGTTGGTGATAATGATCTCCTCGTTACCGTTGTTTTCGTCGTGCTTGCATCGCCATCATTACTACCATCGTTGTAATCCACTGCTACCGTTCCATTGCTACTATCTTCTCTTTCATCATATATTACCTCAGTGCCATGATCATCATTATCATCATCATCAGAAGTAGAAAACCCATCATCATTCACAGTTGTTGTGGCCACAACCTCTTGTGTTAGATAGTTTCTGTTATGGTAATATTGCTGTCCCCCTGTTGTTGTTGTTGTTGTTGATTCACTATGCTGTTATCGTTCTTTCTATCATTCCCCTTATTGCTGATGATGCTTTTGATGATACTGTCGGTCCCATTTTTGTTGTTGTTCCTTTAATGACACGGGCGTAAACACGATCAAGTACTTGATTGATCGATGACGAGGAATCTTGACTCTGATTACTTTTGTTTGTATGGATAATAGTATTGTTATTATTATCATTATTGGCGGCGCGATAGTTGTCGTCATTGTCGTCATCGTCAGGAATAGGTACAACATCAATAATGTCATCGTTTTGTTCTTGGTCGTCTTCATCGTCATCGATACTCTTCTTAACAGAAAGGTTCCCATTTTTATTGTTGTTCCCTTTAATGATACGAGCGTAAACACGACCAAGCACTTGACTGATTGATGACGAGGAATCTTGACTCTCGTTACTTTTTTTGTATGGATAATAGTATTGTTACTATTATTATTACTATTATTGGCGGCACAATATTTGTCGTCATTGTTGTTATCGTCGTGAATAGGTACAACATCAATAATGTCATCGTTTTGTTCTTGGTCGTCTTCATCGTCATCGATACTCTTCTTAACAGGAAGGTTGTTCGAGAAAAAAGTATACGAAGTTGGAGTCGGTGTCGGAGCAGTATTCGCTTTTGTTCTTGTTGTTCTTCTAAGTGATTTACAGGTGTCGTTAATGGACTAACTTCACCGTCGCCGGCAGTACCACATATCGTAGTATTCATGATTTCGAGTTCCAGCTCCGTTAAATCTTTCTTAAATGTTGCGAATGGATGATTGTTGATGTCATTAATAATAGCGCACGAAGTTTTTCAACTGCGCCATCATGTTCCTTTGATTCTTGTTTTTGTGGAGATTCGTCAAATGGATTCTCATCAACGCTCGTCATCAAATCAAGAATACTACTTCCGCTAGATGCATCATCTAATTCAAAGGTTAAATTAGGTGAAAGAATTGATGGTACTGCTGCTGCGGATGGCGGCGGCAATGCATTGGCAAATTGTTTTTCTTCTGCTTCATCTATCACTACAGTTGGAATCGTTGCAACTGAATTGTTACTCGAGACAGCATAGTAGCCATTATCATTCTTTTGATCTTGCCAATTATCTACAGTTCGATTCGTAACACTCATCTTGTTGTGTGGAAGTTCGATATCTTCAACGTCTTCATCAACTTCTAACAGGATTTGATTCAACAACCCTGCCGCATCTATGTCGCAACTATCACGACCAAACCCTGGTGAAGAATCGATTATTCTAGTATCCTCTTCCTCGACAGTTATTGATGAAATATTCGTTACAACAACAGTAGAAAAATCATTACGGTCATCAAAAAACTGCTGTTCATTATTCAGCTCATTCACTTTCGTTTTGCTTGGGGAAGGTTTATCAAACGAAGGTGTAGGACGAATTGTATACGATTTTGGTGCACTGCTGTTATTCATCGTCGTACTCTTATCAGGTGAAGTTTCAGTTGCAGGGGCGGGAGTTATTTTAGAGCATTGAGTATCATGAGTGCTATTGCTGCTGTTGCTACGGCATTGAATACTACGACTCTCTTGATGTGGGATGTCCGCTAAAACTGGATGAACAATCATTTTGCACAATAACGGTGATATTGGGTCTTGTTCGTTCTGTATCTGTGTTTGTACCTGCTGCTGATGTTGTTGTGGTTGCTGGTGTAAATATCTTTCTTCCTCGCCACTACTTGTGTCTCTATTATCTACCAGGTCGTTCACATAATCATCATTTTCTTCATCATGAGCAGTTGAAACGTTACCATAAACTGCTTCGATGACGATCTCCTCATCGATTTTTCCTATGGATGGTAATAATGATGGCTCGTTACTATGTTCGTTGGATATTATACCGTTCACCATCAACTCGTATCCTTCTCCTTTTTGGTAATCCTCAACTTGGCTGATGGTAGAAGTATTACTATTAGTATTAGTAGTGAGAAGAGGAAGATGAGAATTCCTATGTACAGCACATTCCTCCTCCTCTTTTTTGTCTGACGACCAGCTGCTCCATGATTCGATACCATCAGCATCTGTATCCGCAATTTCATCGCATGGCGGTGGTTGCTCTTTACGAAAGCTAACTTCTGATATAGTTGACAAATCTTGTTTGTACATGCTACTATTTGATAATAATGAGGTAAATTTATGATGCCCATTATCCCATTCTTGTTGTACTTGTTGTAATGATTTCGATTTCGATGCAGATTTCTTTGTTGGTGACGGAAGCACTGATTTACTACACCAATTATCATCAACTTCTTCATCAAAAGAAGAACTCGTACATACGTACGATTCAACATGTTCGAAACAATAACCAAGTAAATCACCCTGACGAGTTGTTGTTAAAAGTTGTGCAGGTTTACCATTCGAGCCTTCTACTACTATATTATGTCACGCTTTAACACTAGCATATTGTTAGTATTGACTGGTAACAACAATTCTTTTTCTCCGGTGGGTGAATCAACGCCACTACGGGGTACTGCTGCATCAGTAGCACAAATAAATGATTCAACATTCTCAAATACATAATCGAGAACATCTGTATCAGTACTAGTACCATATGCACACATTTCTGTACAACAATAATCGGTTAGTAATTCTGATGCTGATGGTCGTTTCCTATCTTGTTGTTTTTGATCAATGTTCTCACGTATCATATCAGTACCAATAATATCTTCTTTCATTTCGTTATCGATAATAGCACTGTCATTATTATCAGTGCGATATTCAATTAAATTGATTTTTTCATGGTGTTGTTGTCCTTCTATTTCATTCTCCTTTTCGTCTAGTGATGTTGTCCAATTATCACAGATTGATGATGTTTGTATATCATCACCATCATCATCATGGTCAGATGGTGGGGTAGTATTAATGTTCTTCTTCTTCACCTGCTCTATTTGTTGTTGCTGCTGCTGCTGCTGCTCTTCTTCTTCTTCTTCTTCTTCTTCTTTGGTCCCAACACTAGTGGGCGATGCCGTATAGGTGGTGGTGATTTCTTCTCCTTCGGGAAAAACATGGTCGTTATGACCAAAAATAGCGTTCCTATCAATATCAGTAGCATCATCATTATCAATATTCACAATACAACTATCATTGTCTCCAACTAAAACAATAATTCCATCGCCTTCTCCATCTCCATCATCATTATTATTATCGTTACGTGCTTTTTTTCTCGTGGTGAACAATAGTTCAGTGGTAGAAACAGTGGATTCACTATTACTATTTGCTGTTATGACAGTTACTACTGTTGGTTGTGCTGTTTCTTCTACGACGACGGATTGTTCATTGCTACTACTGAAGCTACTTCGACGACGACGACGACGCATATGTTTCAATGCAGTCGCAGTCTTCGAAGTGGTTGTACTAGATGATGATGATGATGATAATCGACTGTGACTACTTTCACTATTATCTTGGGATTCTGATTCTGGTTCTTCAATCGTCTTGTTCTTCGTCGTTGTCATAATTTTAGCAGCATGTAAAAGTAGATCATTATGTTTCAATGCAGTCGCAGTATTCGAAGCGGCTGTACTAGATGACGATGATAATGGACCGTGACTACTTCCACTATTAACTGGGGATTCTGATTCTAGTCCTTTAGTCGTCCTGTTCTTCGTCGTTGTCATAATTTTGGTGGCATATAAAAGTAGATCATTACTTACACATTCATATTCCAGCTGCTGCTGCTGTTGTTGTCCCCCATTACAATCATTCACACAAACAACAATATCGTCTCGTATGCTATCATCATTGTTTTCTTTTTCTATCGTGATAATACCACTAGTAGTACCATCCCCGTTATTATTCAACATTGTTGCTGTCTTTGTCTCCTTCTTCTGCTGCTGAATTTGTTGCTGTTGTTGTTCCCCACGATCGTTTTTAGTATTACTATTATTTCCTTTCACGTGATAGCTTCCATAATCGTCATCTTTACTAGTAATGCAACTTTTAATACTGTTAGCAGCGACATTTATATCGCATTCTGTCATTTCTTTATATAGATCAGATTCTAATTTATCAAGTGCCTTCCATTCTTCTTCAAATGCATCATTACTAGTACCAGTCGGTGATGGTATATCATTATTACTATTATTATTCATATTCGGTAAGTCACTAAATATTTCGAATATTTCATCAAGTTGATCAACTTGTTCCTTGAGGGATCGATATGCAGGATCATTACTATCATTATCGTTATCGCCACAGTCATAATCATAATCATAGTCAAGATGAGATTGTATTTGTAATATTTCTTCATTTGACATTGTTGTTGTTGTTGTTGTTGTTGTTGTTGCTGTTGCTGTCGCTGTTGCTGTTGTTGTTGCTGCTGTTGCTGCTGTTGCTGCTGTTGATGCTGTTGATGCTGTTGATGCTACTTTAGGTAGTCCTGGTGGATCGGTTATTATCTCATCTAATACGTTACATCCTGGTATAATCGAATTCTCTTCGTAGCTAGTATCATCACTATCCATCGAATCTAAAAATTCCATCCATTCTTTACGAAGTGTTTGTCGTTCATCATACAATTCATCAATTGTTAGCTGACGTCGACGTCGACGTTGACGACGTGGGGAAGTTGTTATCATTGCTGTTGACATTTCTGTATTATTACTCGTGAAAAAAATTGGGTGCTGTATTGGATACGTTGGGATGTGGTGCCGTTCTGCTAGTCTAGGTGA
>FMBT01000013.1:0-45365 GCA_900095095.1 Fragilariopsis cylindrus CCMP1102 | reverse complement strand
GATTAGAAAATAAATAATTGATAACTTTATTATTATAAGTTTCAATTTGCTTTCTTGGACTTAAGTATTTTTTCTAGGGAAAAGGTTTACCTACCAAGAGGTAAAGTTTCTAGAGAAGTGGACACATTGTACATAGGAATCGATAAATCATAGATGTACGTTTTTATCGTTACCTTCTCTTCCAATTTTTTTATTCGATTGCAAAGTTGTTTGACGACACATTTTCATCGAAATCTTCCCAACTTTCTTTCTTGATCATCTATTCTTTCTTTCTTGATCGTCTATTCTTTCTTCATCATCTTAGGTAAAAAATTGGAGGAAAAAAGATGCGATTCGATCCTGATGCTTGATATGTGTCTTACTCCTCCTTCCTATAGTTCGCTGCGAATATATACTGACATTACAGCATTACTATCTTCGTTCATTCCACATAATTGACGAGTTTTTTTCTTCTTCACGCAGAATTAATTATCAGTTCACTAATATAATAACAAAGGGAGAACTCGTGTAAACTCCTCGGGTTCTCTCAAAGTCGAACTCTTTCACATTCATCCTCTTCAAGCATCATGTTGGGGACTCCATTTGTGACGGGAAATTCTCGCCCTGTGACGGGACATGTTAACATCCCCTTAATAAGATGAACATTCATCAAAATATGATACAAAGCTTGTAAAAATGGTCGAGATTCTGCCAAGTCAGTTGTTAGTGTATGCGGCAGTGATGATATCCCACATTCTGAAGCAGCCCGAACGAGTGCAGTCCATTCTAATATTGGTAACATCCGTTTCACGAAATCGATATCTCGTTCCTCTGTAGCACCTGCATCGGGATTATCAATCACTTTCACCTCGGCTGCTGTAATCTTGAATGGAAATCCCATTCCTTTGGCCTCCTTGGAGTTGTTGCGCATTGTATTGTGTGTTAGGAGTCTCATATTGCCTGTGGTTAAATTAGTTATTTCAATTCTTTTTGTTGGCAGGTAAGATTAGTATTCAAAAATATAAGAGTGTTGAAAAAGATGGGTTGCAAATGCTTATTTTTTATTTTCCAATATTTAAATTGAAACTTTGTTTGTTAGTTTTTTTTGCGCGCTAAGATTTTTTCGTGGACACAAACGATCGCACGTCAGGCGTCGGGTCGATTTTTCAAAACTATGACAACAATGATCGATTATTGTCATAATCTAAATAATAATATTCATCATCCTTACAAAAAAATATACCTATCATGTTGTTGACCGGACAAGTTATATGCCTAGTTGGTGCCAGTTCTGGGATCGGTGCTGGAGTCGCTGAAGGTTTATATCGCGAGGGTGCAAAAGTTATAATCGGCGCTCGTCGTCTCAATAAGCTTGAGGATGTTGTAAAGTTATGTAACGATAACCATCCAAACTCCCAGGGGCAGATCCATCCAGTAGAATGCGATGTAACGTCTAGAGAATCAGTTCAAAAATTATTCGACACAGCATGTGAACAATATTCCTGTTCCTCCGTTGACGCAATAGTTAATTGCGCTGGAGTTATGTACTTTACTAAAATGAAGAATGCACAAATGGATCAATGGGATCAAACAGTAGATGTAAATTGTAAGGGTGCCACCAACTGCATGGGAGTTGCCATACCACCAATGGTCGAAGCCAAGAAAGGAAAGATCATTAGTATAACCAGTGATGCTGGTGTTAGAGATTTTCCAAATCTTGCCGTATATTGTGCATCGAAACGATTCGTTGAAACCTTAACGGAAATCACAAGAAGAGAATTGGTCGGTACAGGAGTGACACTTCATACTATTCTACCTGGAGATGTGAAAGGTACAGACCTACTATTGAGGAATACTGATACTGAAGCTGCAGATGCGATGGGTGTTTCGATCGGCGTACCAGTCGGAGAAGGATTCGCTCGAGAACAATTAATAGATCCAAACGATATTGCTAATGCTGTAATTACAATGCTTACATCACCTCCTCATGTTGCTATCAACTCGATCTTGATTGAACCAAGAGATCAAGAGTAGTAGAAGAAAAAGATATGTTCAGTAACAACACACATAACAAAAACAGTTGTAAATCCTGATAGGAGAATCTAGTTTGCAATCAATCATACTGTATACATAAATACTGCCTATTGAATAGCTTAGGAGTGCATATAGCGTGATATAACATGACAATGCTAGCTATTAGCTACTATTAATTAAACCGATGCTGTAAGAAATGTAATACTTGTAATGTACTATATCCAACCACTTGGGTGTATATTACTTGGTGAAAAATTTAGACATATCGTCGTACTAGCTAGCTACGTTAGATAAGTGTGATAGACTAAAGAGCCTCCTAATAGCGCCTCCCAATCTTTTTAATAGAATTTTTAGCTTGGCATTCATCTGTTTTCGCCTACTGTAAAATTGTAGAGGTATATATATATACATATATATGCATAATACAGTAGGCAAAAAGTCACGATTCGATTCGATTCATTCGATTCGATTCATTCGATTCAATTTACGATTTTAATGCGCGACAAATTTTTCAGTCGTGTATAAAAGTAGTAATTCGTCGCTATAATATCGCTAATTCTCAGTTGTATCACATTTTTCAAAAGAAAACTTCTTTAAACTCTTCTGTCGATCGATCCAAAACCTTCCTTGTTGGCAGCAGTTCTAATTGAGTTGTGTCACATAGCACGTCCAATGACACCGAATCATTTTCAAACAAAAGCACCTAACCGTATCAATGCCTAATATCAACTAATAGCCTAACCAACTACCTATGCAACTCTAGACAAGGTTGGTGGTATATACTCGAGCTTCTTCACGCCGAGGAGCATGTCTAGCAACGATGTATACGTGTCGTTGAACTTGTCTAAGGATTCGGACGAAGATCGGAAATCGGTGTACGTGAAAACGACGGAGGTATGTATTGTAGTAGAAAAGGACGACAGTGCTGGAATCCGTTCCACTGTTACT
Organism: Fragilariopsis cylindrus CCMP1102; assembly: GCA_900095095.1. Taxonomy (NCBI): domain Eukaryota; phylum Bacillariophyta; class Bacillariophyceae; order Bacillariales; family Bacillariaceae; genus Fragilariopsis; species Fragilariopsis cylindrus. Next base: position 42,404 of record FMBT01000013.1, on the reverse strand, counting down.
ATTATTATTCCTTTATGTTTTTTTGTTTACTCACACGATTTATTGGCCATGAATGATGTGTGTGTGTGTATTACTTTACTTGTATTTAGAAACTTGGCGCCGCGTACAATGCTATTGTGGAAGAAGATCCGAAGTTAGTGGAAACAATGAACGACTTTCGAATAGTAAAACATGGTCCTCGAGACATCGAAGAAGCATGGATGGGAGATTATAAGGAAAATTATGATAATAAAAATGGGTCAATTTTTACACTCCCAGAGTTTCGATATTTTGAAGAAAGACTGGAGGATTCAACATTCGACAATATGAACCTAGAATCTACTGCTCGGAGATATCGATTTCTTGTACCATTTATTATAAAGGCAGAACTAAGCCCAGGGCTTGCATTTGCTGAGGTTATGCTTACATGGATACAATTTTTGACTTGTAAGTTGTCAATTACTTTTATTTAAGACAAAAATAAAAGTCACGAGTGATCTGATCAACGTCATTCTAATTATTTTCTTTTTTCTTCTTTAAAATTAACATGTTATAGTTTTTTCCGTTTTGTACAATGGAATAAGTACGGCACCCATGGTTGTTGGTGGTGCAAGCCTCTTCCTGTTGTTAACTATATCTCATTTTTGGTATGGTATGTGGAGATATCCTTCTATATGGAACAGTATGGTACCGGTCGGCCTTAAGGGTTGTACTCTCGATGAGAATTTTGCGGAGATACGAGAAATATGTAGCTACTATTACAATGGTCATGATAGGACGAATACTCAAATGTTAGCATTTCTCGTCACGCTACCATTTACTCTCATCTTTCATGTGAACGCATTTTTGGTCACAGCAATATACTACGTATTTAAAATTTCGAGGAATGAAGAAAAAGACAATACAATCCCAGCTCCAATCACCACCAGTTTACTTATCTCGAACATTATGATCACCTTGCTATGGTTTCTAGGAGGTAGAACCGGGGTCATTTTCGCTACAGCTACGGCTTTCTTCAACCAAAAACTGTACAAATCCCTCCTGTTTCAAAGAAGTCTAAAAGATTTTTGCTTTTCTCTGTTGTTTGGAGATCTTGTCGTGATTCAGACAAAGATCCCAGTAGTAGCACCGGGAGATAAAGGGATTGCACTTGCTGAGCAAGCTCCGGTACATGATTTAGAGGCAGCAAGAAACGATGTACATGACTTAGAGGCAGCAAGAAACGAAGTCGAAGAAGAATATAATTCTCAAACAAGTATTGAGAAATCTGACGTAGGAAGGGAGGTAAAATCTGTTCAGATACCTCTACCAGTACCAGTGACTACAAAAAATCGATCATTGCCTTCACTGTTAGGTGCCAGTGATTCGTCTTCTGTGAACAGTTTGATCGACGAATGTCTAGAAGAAACAATAGTAATAGGCTCTTATATAATAGAGCCACCAAACAACAATGTGTCATCGACAATTGAAGATATAACAAGTCTCCAGAATGAAGAGGACATGAGTGAAGCACATGGTAACAATAAATACCAACCACCAAACTTTGACGAGGATTGTGCTTCGCCGAAATCTGAAGTTTCATTGAAGCATCTTGTTACGGTAATACCGATGCGTAAAGATCCTGAAGGAAATGAAGATGAAATACCACATTCCCCACAACCGAGTAAAGATAAGTATTTCAGTATCTCTTCTAAGTATCGCAACGTTGCACCAATACCGCTGTGTGAAGAAGATCTCGAAAGAAAGACAGACCAAATACCATATTCCAATCTCTCTCCTCAGAAACGTATGTGTAAGCATCTTGAAATAAATACAGAGGAAATACCAAACTCTTCCAGATCAAGTAAAAAGAATTTTTTCGGTCTCTCTCCTAAGAATCGTACCGTTACACCAATTCCGCCATGTGGAAATTTTAATGAGCATATAACGATACCTAGATCAAGTAAAAGGAAGATTTTTGGTCTCTCTCCTAGGAATCGCAACGTTACAGCAATGTTATCGAGTAAAGACCACACAAAACATACAGAGAAAATACCATTTGATGAACGCATTACGACACCTAGATCAAGTAAAAGGAAGGTTTTCGGTCGCTCTCGAAAGTCTTCCATTCAAAAAAGTGATGGTGATGGTCCATCTCAGATTTATATTGAAGAAAATGAAAGCGACGCCGAGATGTCGACTGAATTTTTAAACCCGTCAGATGTCCATCTGGATATAGAGGATCATCCCGGCACGATCGCTTGGCGAATCGTGGTTTCTGAGTCTATTCAGCGATTTAAAATCAGATCTTATACTCTCCGAAAGCACAACTGGGTGATAAATCGAATGCATGCGAAATCATTTTTCATAAAAGAAGACGGCAAACGGCGAAGAAAATTGAAACGAAAAGAAATTAAAGAACGATCAAAATCATTCCATGACAAGCAATTGGAGTTCAGGTACCAAATCTCTGGAATTTTGGACGATTTGAAAGACTTAAAAAAGAATCACAATAGCAAGAGTAGCTCAGATCATACGAGAAATTCGTTGGCCAATATCCCTGTGGTAGTCAACGAGAAGCCTGGTTTTCTATCGAATGATCTTTTGGCCGGTGACGAAGAATATAAAAACCACGAAATTGACCAGATCATAGTCGATTACGATCCCAAATCAGCAGCGGATGCAGCATCTTCAGCTAAAGACTCTCTTATGGAATCATCCAAAGAGTCGACTATTTCCACCCTCACACAAAGCATCATCTCATCTGTGGCGAAACCTGAAGAGGCCAGGAGTACTGCATGGATTACAGGGCCTGCTGCAGAGTCAAAAGAAACGGACAAAAATGGCGATGTTGATGGCTCAGCAAGCTTCAGAGATGCAATCAATGGACTCCTAGAATATACCTCCTGGCTCGACAACATGAATCCGCTGAAACAGGTCGGAACAACACAGAAAGAAGGGCCAGAAGAAGAAAACAAGGTCGGAGTACAGAAAGCTTTGTCAGGTGAAGATTATATAGAAGAATCTATCCAGAATATACCATATCCAGACGCAGAAACCCCTGTCGAGATGGTGAATGATGGAAATATCAAGGAAAGCAAAAATATGAACAGGGAGGCATATTGGCGTTCTTTCGTCGACGAGAAAAAGATTGTCAAGCCGACTTTCAGCAAGAAACAGAATAAAGGAAAAGATGACTCTCCACAGGCAATTTTTTTGAATGGGAATACCGGAAGTTTAATAGATACTAATTCGCGTCCTAGAGAACGACGAAAGTTGTATCCAATTTGGAAGAATGCTTTGCAGTTAAAGAAGTCTAAAAAGGCAGAAGCAAATAGATCTGAAATCAAAGAAGCCTCCGTAAAGGAGAAGAAACGAGTCACTTCGATCTGGAGAAAGAAGAAGGAACCATTTAAGGTCATTGTACAAGAAAATATAACTTCTTCCACTAATAATTTTGAGTCGAAGAGGTTGGAACATTTAAATGGATCGAATCAAGATGATAGACGCGAAACGGTCGAAAACCGACGAGGTAATGATGATAGTCGCCAGGAAATCAACGGAACACAACAAAAGACAACAATATATGATGGCATACTCAACATCATGGATGACAAAAATTTACGTATTTGGGAAGACGAAGAAAGTAGTTTCGAAAATGATGATCCGAAAATATATATGACCTCGAAACATCCAAGGCTTGAAAATATGTCCTGTAACACAGAATGTGGTGCCTTGGAAGATATCACAGGTGTCTGTGCGCAACAGGATATAACAGAAAGGGATGATGACGATTTTCTATCTGATATCAAACTTGTAGGCACACATCGTGTCTCTCACTACGAATAACTGTAGCATATAAGTTAGAATCTACACAACGCATAAATCTTAATACTTCTTCTCTGTTGACATGTATTTACAGTAGAAACTCGATGTTTTAAAAGAGCAAGACCGCCAACATTGTGTATCATTAACAATTGATTTTTCTGCGTGCAACAGGAAATTATTTACTTCTGTAAACTCTTTAGAATTTGCACAAACTTCACTATATTATCCGGATCCATCGATGTTGGAGAGAATCCACACAATCGCTTTCCATGACGCATCACTCCCATCTTATGAAGTGGATGATTGGTTAAGGTCACGAATTCAACTTTGTTCATTTCAAATGCTTTGACACTTTCAAAAAATGGCATTTCCGACAATAAAACAAAGTTGTTTTGCGTCACACAAGCCGTCCCGAATTTTGTACTAAACTCCAACAAAGGGATTTCAAATGTTTTCGTTACACCGCCACCACCACTATCACTTCCATTCAACCAATTTTTATTAGGACGAGCTTCATCTTTATTACTTGCCTGCGCAGCAATCTCCTGCCATCGTTTTACAGCATCTTCTAGTTTTGGTAACGCTCCTTCGCCCCACGTCCGTGGTGCATTCGATAATCTGTTCTTAATAAGATCCTTCAGATATAGTTTTTGTTGACTTAATCGGACCATAGATTGACGATTTCGTCGCTTCAAAAAATCTTCCTGGTCGATGTTATTAGCATCCTCAAGTGTACTGAAAACATGATGAATGGATCGTTCACAAACTTGTAAACTGTGTACGATTGGATCATAATCCTGTTCGAGACAAACACAAGTGATCGTATGGGTTACGTCCTGGAGTGCCATCGTAATTTCATTGAATTCCCATGGAAATTCACTAATATTTCTTTGCACTAAAGATATAGGTGTCTGTCCAACATCTAAGGAATCAGAAGTATGATCCCGTCGATTAAAAATATTCGAATCGAGTGGGATATTATATGTTCTGATCATAACGTGAGTAAGTTGCTGTTCGAATTCGGAATAGTCTTTGAGTTCCTCATGGACTGCATTTTCTGATTTGTCCAATTCAAATCGTAAATCTTCAAGCATTCGTTGTTGACTGACTTGAAATAATTGAATACAATAATCCTTATCTAATGTAGGTTGACATGGACGCATTCCGAAGCGTGATGTCTCCTCGACTAACGTATTGAAGGTACATTTTACCATTTCTAGTTCACTCCAAATTCTTTCCAATAACGGCCACGTTTCTTGTAGAACATCGTAGTCCTTGTCTTCGTGTGGTGTGTATGTGCGTGTATATATATATATATATATATGTACATGTAATCGAGAGAAGGGGATAATAGATGCAAGAACGAAGTTAGAAAATCATAATACTATTCTTCAAATTAGTACAAACGAAGAAAAACTTTTAAAAGGAGGGTTTAGTATCATATCAACAAGGATCCGACATACCAGATAAGGAGGGGAACACGTGCAGATTTTCCCAGTTTTCATCAACGACCGATGGAGATGTAGTGAGGTTCTCCATAAAGTACCGTGAGGTTTCACGTGTGGAATTTTTTGGACTAGGAATACGATGAAGTGCAGAAGATGCATCATTATTATTGTTCTTAAGTTGTTGTTGTTCTTTTTGTCGATGTTGATGACGACTGCTATTGTTTTTTTGATAATCATTATTATCACTCTCTAAAATTTCAATCAATTCCCTCTTATTGAAAATACCCTGTAACATTGCACATGCCTCCCCTAATTTGTTATTAAGAGGTGTTTGTGCCTCTGTTAATGGTGTCATTTTATTATGTACGCCCCCAATCTTTTGTAAGTCTTCTTCTAACAAATGTACTTGACCAACATGAAAGAATCGTAACAATAAACATCGATCTAACGTTGATATGTTTTTACTCGTAACAAGCTGTGCACTCAACAATAGCGGTGTATTACCATCCGCTCCAATTGCTTGGAAACAATTGTCTGCATTCTTTAGGACCGTATGATGCTTGGGATGTAAAACTGCAAATGCTTCATTGATTGCCCCGAATACCTTAATATGATCACAATCTGGCCGTAACCGTATCGTAACGGTCCGGACGGCTGGTGGTTCACGCTTATTCATTGATGATAATGTAGCGGACCCAACCATCATGTCTTCTATGTCATATTGATGTATAGGTTGACAGTATTCCTTTACAATATTTTTCATCAAACGATTCTGATGACTACTAGGAACAAACATAGTCGTCCAATCACAAAACCAATATCGATTTTTGGATTGAGAGACAACCTCCGATGATAGTTGCAAGTAGCGAGCATGTTGTCCCAGTGTGTACACGCATTCGCCGCCATTATCCTCGGGTTGATTCATCGTTTCGACTGGTAACACGAGCAGTCGACATAGATGAGTTCGAATTCGAATTCGACGACGACGAGGATGAGGCAATATTATTAGTGTAGCTTGGACGCACGAGGACGATGTGTTGTGACGTGCGTGTATTGTTGTAGTAAGAGAAGTGCTGGCTATGGGAGCTACTATCAACTATCTGGATGCTAGCAGTGAACAATTAGGTATTATGCTTCTTGAGGAGATGGCTATTTGCCATACTGTAATGCAAAATGCGAATACTGTAGAATATATTAATAATATGTATGTTTGACAATTTTGCGCGCTATTCCGAGTCAGTGTGGATATTGAGTCACTAGCTAATGAGTCACGTTTTTGATTCTTCACTTTCTTGACAGATTCATACGCTCATGCAGATGATGCAGATCCATGAAGAATAAGCAAGAGTGAAGAGTGAGCTAGGGTGATGGTGAAAAAATATTACTCCTAGTATCACAATTTATCGACTTGACGACAGGCAAGAGCCTAGAATCATTTATTACTTTCTTTCGCACAGACATTCTCCACCTTCTGAAACGTCATCACTCATGATGGTGCAGACGTTATCGCTTCCATCGAAGATTCTTACTATCGCCATGGCGATGGCACTTGTTGTCATCGGAAATTCATTCGAGCTTTGTCACTCGACGCAGAGAAGAGCAGGATCATCATATGGCATTGTCGCTTACAGAAAACGTACATCATCGTTGAAAGCAATGGAAGACCAAAGTTCCTCGCTTGATCGGCGTTCTCTCCTCCTATTGGCAGGAGCTACTATTACTAGCGCCCCTGCCATTATCTCTATAAAAGCGATAGGAAATAATCTTGCTATAAATAATAACAGTTCTCCAGCAGCCGTTCTAACTACAAGTACCGGAACTACTGAATCACCGTTAAAACAACATCTGTGTCTTCGGTCGAGGAGGCATTGAAAATTATTGCTTCTACATGCGATAAAAGATTTCTTCATGCAATGGTCGCATCAGACTACAAATTTTTGTACGAAGGAGAAGAATCGAAAACATCGTCGCCATCAAAAATCAGTAATATAAATGCTGCTGAACAAATATTCTCCAAGAAAATTCCGTCAGGTAATGGGTCGGTAGTACTAGCAACGACTGGACGTCGTATGACAACCAAAAATGCATCTTCGTTGTGGCCATTAGATGGTACAGCTATTGATTATCGAAATAATAACAACAACAAAAGAGGAAATAAAGAAACTAGCGGCGTCGATAATGGTATTCATTACGCGTGGTCAGACCAAGGAGGGTTTCTCTTATCAACCAACGATGACGGTTCTACGACTAGCAAGACATTGATTGTAGATGGAATCGACTGTGGTAAAATGTCATTAGAAGATGCTTTGGAAGGCGATATGCAAGTATTGGTGAAAGCCCCAACATTTTTAAGAGTTCCAAGATATATGGAATCAACTCTAAGGGAAGGACTTCAAGGAGCATTTCTGATTTAAGATATAGCATTTTTGTGGTATATATATTTAATTTTACAGTATTATTTTGAAACACAATTTTCCTATTGTTCACTGTTGTTCTTCGCCTTCAAGCTCGACACTCCTTGACATAATGTCATAGTGGAAATCCCACTTGCCAACATAACTAATGCAGTTGTTGGTCCATTACTTTTCCCGATTGAAGGAGATAAATATAATACCATACTAAGAAGTGCAGCTGCTGCCAGAAAATTCAATTGTATAAATGTCGATCCTTTCAAACGATCTCGATCAGATGCGTCTTTTAATGTATACAATATTGTTGTCATCAGACCAAGACGAGACAATCTGGAAAGTCGTGAGAAAATTTGATAATATGTTGTCGGTGATACTATGCTCGGAACGAACAACATGGTACACAATTCTTTCGCTTTTACCATAGACATTATTCCAAGCATGACGGTTCCTAAGATATATCCTGCTGATTTTGCCTTGACGACTGTCAGACCTTGTAATGTCGATAGAATTCCTTCTTTTAGATCCGAGAATACAGTGTTCATGCCCTTTGCTTTGTCCCATCCTAGACATCCGTAACCATACCCCTGTTTGTTTAATAATTTTCCAGTCAATTTATTTTGAAGTGAGAAAGTTGACAGTGATTGAACAGAAGAAGAAAAAATCACATCGCAATCAATATGCATTCTATTTTTATATGTTTTACTCACTTTGATACCATTTATTAGAGTTAATATAGCAGGACCTTTGAAGAAGAGTTTTCCTGACAATCCCAGACCCATAGCTGGTAATATCTGTTGAACGAATGCGTAGAAAATTATAGAAAGATTTAATCTTTTGTACGTGTCGCTTCCTAGTCGATCATTTTGGGCGGCTCCCTTTAATATGTAAAGAATACCAGCCACGGTAAAGGTCCCACCTCCAAAGATGTAATATAGAAAATTGTTTCCACCTTTAATAAGATGAAACGATGATGCTGCTAATATGCAAAAGATGAAAGTTGATAGCCCATGATCAATCTCTTCTTGCGTCCTGCAAGTTTCTTATTGTCGAGTAATTCTACTTCTTCTGCTGCATCTTCTTCTGTTTCTTCTTCCGTATTCTCATCCTCTGCTGCCGTTGCCGGCAATTTCGATCGCAAAAGACTATCGGTTCTTCCAAGATAGCGACTCCCAGAATTGGCGCGTTGAAGGAAAGTATTTTCTTCATTCACAAGGGTCGTTATCGTCAATAATGAGATTTGATTATTGTTCGATCGTCCCATCAACGTCGGCACCGAAAAACAATCCGTACCATGGAGACCGACCAGTATTAGTCCTATAGCAAAGGCATACACGTTAACGAAAATCATCCTTGTCTGCAATTATATCGAAAGCTTATTCAAAGTACAATACACTACTGTCGACATGCAAGGTTATTGTTATTGTAAAAAGTACTTCTTAGTACTTCGTAGTACTTCGTAGTACAGTATATTGGTGCAAGTATTTAGGGTATGTTGTGAACTGTGAACCGATAAAGATTTTTGTTACATTTAAATTTCACGAAAAGCGCGGCAAAATAATAAAAAGGATTCCGCACGAACTTCCGGGTTCAGACATGGATAAAATTTTGTTAAAAACTTTAAAAAATCGAATCCCATCATAACTCGATAGAAGTTTACATTGCAGACTACCGTAAATACTAAATACTAAATACACAATATTAGAGTAGATATAACTTGTTATTTACTTTAACGCTGTCATATTGCTCCTCAATGAAATGTCCGTCATTATTGTCTGTAGTAAGCACTTACAAAATTAAATGTTCCATGTTCTCATCTATTTATTATCTTCGGTATCTTGTCGTCGCAATAGGATTAGAGGTACTTGAAGTACTTTAATCTCCGGACTAACATTTCTATTTTCTGTACTTCAGATATTTTATCATAACATGTATAATAATAGACACCGTAGATGATGGTAGATGAGATTTTTTGTACAGGCGAGGCGCTGAGGAGATGGAGACTATTTCGTGTCGAGTAAACTTGATGCAGCATATTCTTTGTCGCTCATCCAATCAAAATAAGAACTTCTAGATTCAGAATGGAAGATTGATTGATTCATACAGTGACAATTTCTGTATCCTTTTTTTCATTCGTTCTACCTTGCTTTTATCCAATATAATACAATTCGTCGATCCAAAAGTAATGATAAACCATCGCTACTCACGGACGGAATCATAAACTTTACAACAACAAAGGTATTGTAGCCTTATGACTGTGCTTCTACCACCACCACCACCATGACGATTCTATACTATTGGCAAATGGCGGTTGTTTTGAGCAATAATCAAGCCATATAGGAATTTTTTCGCAATCATTATCTTTCCAACCCGTCGAAAATTCTTCATTTATTCTCCATAAGAAAGGAAATGCTGCACAATCAGCGATGGTTAGTTTGTCATCTAATACATACGGCCCTTCTTCTCCTAATAGATTGTCAATTTCTTTTAATTTCTTCCACATTCGTTTTCTATCTCCACCTCCTAATACAGCTTCTTTTCCTATTGGAAGAAATTCATTTAACGTAGATCGAAATGTATTGATTTTAACAGCAGCGGCGGCCTCGTCGTCAGAATGAACGACGAACAATTTGGAAGTCTTAGAAGATACTACAGATGATGACTGTTTATTTTTATGTGAAGTATTTACCATTACCATACCTATTTCATCTAAAATTTGATCCGAATCTGCAATGATATAATCATTATTATCGTTGTTGTTGTTTTTGTTGTTGTTATTATTATAATTATTATATCATTATTATTATTAATGACTTGCAGAATCGGTACTTGACCTTTAGGATTAAGTTTCCAAAACCAATCAGGTTTACCACCTGGTCCATACAAAGAAACTTGTTCTAACTTGTATGAAATATTAGCTGCCTCCAAAGCAATCCATGCCTTTTGTGCAAATGGACACATTTTATTCGTGACGAATAAAATTTCGGACGACGACGACGACGACGACGGTATTGATTTTTTGCTGTTCTTCATCCCACCACCACCGCCCGACGACGACGACGACGGCGACGAAGTAGGTTTTGACATCATAGTCAACGTGAACGAATCAGCTATCTGTACAATCGATAATAATGATAGAAGTAACAATGATATGTATAAGAATGCCGCTAGGCGCTTCGACAAGTGGATCATCATTTTGACGCCGACATCAAACAACCTCTCAATAATAAAATAGATACAAAAATTGTGCATACTGTAGATAAATCAAATACATCGCTGTCATTGCGAAATCGCGGCTTTACCTCAAAAAATGTTTTGATGTGTGACACAAAAATCTGACGTCAGATACGTCTGTCCTGTGCATCGGTTTTGAAACATACCGCTCCACGTTCTCTCTAACAACTCACACGACGATCGAAGGCTCGGCAGAATAACTGAATCTATCAAGCAATCGTATTACAAATCATCAACAAACGCCAAGTAGTGATTGTCATCACAATAGATTCAATAACAGCACCAAGGAATAATATATCTCCCTTCAATCGAAACAATTCAATACACACCTATACACGATGTCTCCTTTTTCGTCACTTTATATTATCTTAGGTTCTGCGCTTCTTGCGCTGTATTCCACAACATTGGTTGTAGATGCATGGACATCATCTTCCACATCGTCATCGTTCGGGGGAAGAAGTCTAGTAACATCATCATCTTCTACAAGCTCAAAATCAATCATTGTTGTTCAGAATGGATCAACAATGTCCATGAAAAAAGGAAAATCGAATGTCCCGCCTGCAATGCGTGGTCAATACAAACGACAAGCAGAAATGAATGAACAGCAAAAAGCTATGATGGATGCATCTAGGCCTGGTGAAGATGGTTTCCCCGTTTTTAATTTATTCGTTCGTACTAAAGCTAAAAAGGTATGTGTGTTCGTTGTTCAAAAAGATATACGTATATAATAGTTCTGTTGTCTTGTTTTCGCTTTTTTACGTGAACGAATAGATCTAACATTCAAATTTAAAAATAATAATCATAATTATTTTGACACCTTCAAATACACGCATAAACACAAACAACACAAAACAGATTTGGTACCCATGTGGTAGTTTCAAAGGTGATGAACGTTCGGCTGCATTATCAAAATCATATTCGGAGGATGGATGGTTATCAGGAATTTCCAAGAATCAACTCGATGGTGGTATTGCTGGATCGTTATACAGTGACCTTGATCAGCTCAAAGAAACAGTTATCAGAGCTTATCCACAACTAAGAAAAGCTCGGTCTGATATGGAATTTGGTTACAGATTATCCTACACTGGTTTACCCGAAGATAAGGCTAAAATTATCCATCAAGTGGATCCTGTCGAAAACAAAGGACCGTTAGATGGACTCAAGAATATCTTTAAATAGAACAACAAAAACAATAAAAGATATCTGAAAAATGCATATCAAACGCTATATCAAATGATAGTATTACGAAATCAATATACTACTACATATCATGTCAACTATCATTCATGACTCGCGGCCATATAATAGTGGCGCAAGTTGAAAGGAGAGTCGTAAGTTTGTTTTGAGAAGTTACATTACTACAACAATAATTCTTGATTTATATTTACTATTAACTACTACTATGACTACGTATAATTGGTTCAAATTTGATTCTAAAAAGAAGTTCCCTTTCATTAATTAGTTAACTGCTAGTCCTATGACTAACTTATTTATGCTTTGTTTACGCCGTTGGTATCAGTATTCTTGAGGTCCTGTCGATTTCCGAACCTTGGGAAACTTTAATAGAATATGGACATCAATATTTACCTGTTGGAATCTTTTTAAACGAAAGCAACATGTAAAATCTTTTCGGTGGAGCCAGCCTCCTTATTCATATCATCATCATCGCGTAGAGGGTCTTCATTTAGGCAATCCCTCTTGTCAGCATCGTTAATATTTCCATCTGGACAAACTTCATCGATCGTCATCAAATCGATCAATGACAAACTACCATTAACGTTTGGCGAAATTCCAGCTAGATCGGGAAAGGATGTTCGTCTGCTGCGACAAGCAATCTCACTCACAGGTTCCATATTTTTACCAACGAACACTGCGGACGGGGGTAAATGAATATCATTCATTTGTTTGGGAGTCTTGAATGGATGTGGTGTTAACGTTATGGCTTCATCACTTGCAATCGTCTGAGTTGGCGTAATGGCCAGGCGTATTTTCTTGTGTAAATTATCCGAACGTACCAGGGATCGCCCAACATGTCGTTTCCCCCAACGCGCTTTGCCTTCTTCTGGAATAAGAAGAAATCGGAATTTGTCCTGCCAATTGATGACTTTCTTAACCTTCATCATACTAGACGAGAACAATTTAGTCGGGTTCATGCTGGCACCTTCACGAGATTTACCAGATATATTGTTGATTTTCATCGTCTTGGCCTCGGAGATAGAGTGAGATGTACGAGATGTATTGCTGATTTTCATCGTCTTGGCCTCGCGGATAGAATGCATAATGGATTTCTTGTTGAACAAGTCGTTGCCGTTCGTCTTTTCCTGATGGCAAATCATATGGTCGTGGTCATCAAAATTGAAGGTAGAGAAATATGTTACATCAAGGAGGAGTGGTTCGTTCCTGTCGGACTCAGGGGTGTCGATCATGTCCGCGATCATTAGATATCGGAGATCATTTCTCATGTTCTTTTCGGTTTCTGGGGTGTCGATCATGGGCGCATTGACCAACAATCTTATCGTAGAAGCAGGAAGAGCAGACGAACGCTTCGTCTCACGAACGCTAGAAGAAAACACCGGCTGATGAAGCGATGCATTGTGATTATTCGTTGGGGTCTGCATCTTGGTTGACTGAATCGATGAACGGAACTATGAAGGATGGTATTATGAACAAACGTTTAGAAATGTCGTGTTTGAATCAAAAATTGTAGAAGGAGAAGAATGCAAAATGTTGTCAATGAAGCTATGATTGATTTTTATGAGGCAATCCTTTTCATGTATCGAGAGAAGAATTTCGGGTTTTGCGGCGATGATCGTCTACATGGTCTGATGATGAAGCACAAAATGTGAGAAGTGCTTTTCGTTTTAGTTTTATTCATTTTTGACTTCTTTTTGTGATGGAAAAGATAGAGGCGTTTTGACTTTCAGTCGTGTACTTTACTTTTTTTAGTAATCGTACGAACAATATACGGTAGGCTGAAGGTATTAAAGTATACAACGTACCTATGATACAAAGATATGAGATACTATTACCAAAACTCAAACTCAAACTCAAAATCAAGATAAAATAATAAATAATAAATGCACAAAGCTGATGACGATTAACAAAATCAACATGACAATGATATCAAGAATCCGTAATCATTGAAATTTCCCCTGCTATCGATAACAAGGGAGAGAACTATTATGTACAAAAGCAGATTCAAATACATTACCTCACAATGATTCGCGACAGCTACATCGGTCGATTCGAGTCGGGGTCTCTGGAATCAAAATCAACTCAAAAATACGTCAAAAATAAAATAAAACCATGACTTTTTGAGCAACCGCTCTCTTTGTGTGATTTCTTCCTCTCGCCTCACATTCGTGTAATATTTCAAGAAGGAACAAAAAGAAACGGATCATCTCATTTTTAGAAACCGACACAAATCCCTCCTGCATCATCTGTTTCAAAGCCAGTGCTATATCCTACATCCTCACCGATCATCAGGATCGATCGACCGACCAACCAACCAACCAGCTACCGTACACATCTATTTACTCCCAATACCATGATTCGTCGCCCAACTACCCACCTTCACAACAACATCAACAATTGCGCTCGTCCGATCCAGTTACATCTATTTCCTCGAATTCTATTTCGAAGGAGACCATTCTCTCGCAACACGCCATCAAGAAGTCGGATACATTTGATAGCTTGAATAATAGATTTGGGAGCTTGGATTATCACGACCATGCCAATAATTGTACGACGTCGCGTCACTTTCGACTTCACGAAGGTCGTCGTCGTCGTTCGCAGTTCGGTGAAGACAATAGCAAGGAAACCCACAAAGTAAGTCAAAGGGAGGAGTGTGTGTGTGTGTGTGTGTGTGTGTGAGGAAAGCAATACTAATGATACATTCATTCATGCACGCAATTACAGCTAACATATTCAATACTGTTCTTTCTCATCGGGATCCTTTCCTTTTCAAATAGAATTTGGAGGCTTTCTTGAAAAACGAAGTGATGTCGAAATGGGTCGAACGACAAGTCGCAAATCATTACCATATCACGCAAGTGCTAATGTTGAAAGACCTTCCCGTACAGGAAGAAACGGCTATGATATGATGGACGGTGCACGATGTGGTGGAGGGAGAGTGCCATATAATGAAAAAAATTGTGACAATTTTTCTAAGGACAATATGCATGATCTTGGCTTGATCGTAGGTGGCGATGATGGTGATCATATGCTATTCGATTTAGATGAGTTAGAAGAAAATCTTGATATGATTGACAACCAAATCCAGAACGACCCGATGGCCCATCTTCCTACGTCAACCACTTGAGTATGTCATCTAATCCTTCCGGTTCCACACTTTTCCGGTCGAAGAACCGTGCCTTTACCGATCCTAGCAACAGCACGACTTGTGAACCTGATGTAACAGTCAGTGCCTCTGTCACCATAAACAACCAATGGATCGATAAGAACAAGATGGCTGTACTCAATCAATATTTCCATCATTGGCTTCCAATAAAGTGGATTCAAAACTTAGCGCTTCTTCAACCAGACACAAACATTGGACCAAAGAGGAGGACGACACTCTTCGCAATGCCGTCGCTCTAGAGGGTGGAGGCAGGACTATTTGGAAGGAAATTTCAGGAAAATATTTCAGAAAAAATCGATCAGGGACACAGTGCAAGAACCGATTTAATAATGTAAGCCAGCTCTTTTAATTGCTTGCTCGTTGTGTTGAAAGCGTTGCATCGACTATATTCCCTTTAAAACAATAATCTACTTTCACCTGACCTAATTTTTTTTTTCTACATCATCTAACAGCATCTCCAACGTGGACTAATTCGTGGAAACTGGAAGCCTGGCGAGGATAGGGTCGTTCAGAGAATGGTCCTGGAAGGATTCCCATGGAGAGATATTGCTCACCACTTCCTGGTCGTGTGGGAGATTCAATTCGTGAACGTTACGTAAACTTCTTGGACCCTCGTTTGAAGAAAACGCCATGGACCAAGGAGGAGGATGATATTCTATTCCAGTACCAGCGTATTGTTGGGAACAAGTGGTCTGTAATTCGTAAATGTATCCCTGGGCGATCGGAGAACTCTATCAAGAATCGTTATCACAACCGGAAGAATTCTGACTCTCGTAGGATCAAACGAGCCGAGATGGCAAAATCTAAAAACATTTCGATGCAAATTTGTGCAGAACCAAACGAAGAGGCAGCCGTTGACGCTGTGAACTTAGTGCCCGTTCTAATGCGCTTGATATGGATTTCCTTTCCGATGATGATGCAATTATTGCAGTCTAAGTGTTCTTCATCGTCATCGTCATCGTCGTCGTCGTCGTCATCGTGAGGACTGGGGATTGGTTCTATGGCAATGGCGCTACTACTGCTATCAGTTTCTAACACTACTTTTGAACAGCGAAAGATTGGAAAACGAATCTTCAAAATCGTGATTTTATGAGTTGATAGTTGATCCGTTAATGATGCGACATCCTCGTCTTAGGGTTCATTTAATTGGGTGTGTATATGATATATATATATTTATACACAATATATATATATATATATATATAGGTAGATACTGTAATCTACAATACTAGTAGCGAAAAAACGGTGTAATTTTAGATGTGGCAAACCTTTTTTACAACAGTACTTGTAGCATACTCGATGCAAGCTAGTTGTAACTAGTGAGCTGACGTACCCAATACACATACAATCATCATCGATTTTCCTCCTTCAAGCAAGGAGTCCGACGTCTAGTCCCTATATATGTCTCTGCCTGAGTCTGTTCTTGTTTCTGTACCGAAATATCTTTTGAATATTAACGAAAGCATGCCATGGGCACAGTGCAGGAAAGTTCTTTCAAGGTGAATTTTAGTAAAATAGAGGGTACACCCATTTGATTACTAGCTGTTTATGGTCCGATGATACACAGAACCCGTAGTAGTTAGAGATAATGGTAGTAAGAAATAGAGTTATCTTTTATGAGAACTACAGAATTGAGAGATATAATAAAGAACTTGTAGAAAGAGAATCTCAAGACGATTAGTGTTGTAGAATTTAGCAAAATTTGAATGGATAAGATATCCATGAATCAGAAAGAGGACTGAAGGACAGGAGGCCTTCTTCTCTTGTAACAAACTTTAGCAAAACAACAGGCCAGTGATATTTCTTATACTAGTAGAAAAGGGTGAATTACTGCACACGTGTAAGGAAGGTTGAATTGTTGTTATCTACAAAACCGTGTAGAATCTAACCTTATCACTTCTGCATAAACACACTTCAAGCACATCTATTGGCAATAGAATCCCTTCAAATGGACTAAAAACAAAACTAGCTACACACTATTTTAAGTAATATTATGATACTATACACTAAGATACAACACAACACTTTACTGTACTGTAAAAAAAATTCCAGGAGGGAATTAATTAAAAACGCGCACCAATTGCTTATATCACATAACCACCTAGTACTGAATCTACGTAGATTTCTACGTAGCTTCGCCAACATACCTCTTTCTTTACCCTATCAAAATGGGAATCGACGACGATAAGAGCTCCTCAATGGATGGATCTAACAAGGATTCAACAGAGGTGGACACTCACATGGACATAGACGACCACAAGAAAGAATCGGAAAAGAATTTGAGACCCGGGGGGAAAAGTTCTTCACTTCAAAAAGTCCTGACATCGAGTACAACGGACGACGACAAAGGAATGCCAACAATCGTTGAAACTAATCACAACAGGAAGATATATGGAGGAAATGAGGACAATATGGAGCTTGATAAGAAATGGCACATGATCAAGGTCATGTTCCCTGCCAAAATCGAAGATAACTCGAATATCCGTACACCAGATTTCATAGAATCAGGCGACGACAACACCCCGTTGGAACGACATCCAATAATGAATGCAATCAGGAAGTTGGTCAATGCAATTGGCAAAAAGAAACCACAAGTACAAGTCATGAGCTCCTATCGGAAATTTGTATTAGATCCAAAAGCTTGCGCTGATTGTTGGTCAATTAATGACGTCAAGCGGTACTTTTCGTACTCGATAGCGAAAAAGAACGGAGGGAAGAATGTATGCGTCATCCTACACATTAACTACGGCTCTAGTAACAACTGGGAATTCAAACGATCAATCATGGACACACTCCGGGAAGGTAGCTTCTGGATTAATGAATATCAAGGACCCCTCAAACTAGTGGAAACAACTCAACTTGGATTTCTTCCACGGGTACACAATGAACTACATCGTAAGAAACTTCAAGAGAGATTAACATATTCAGTTAATAATCACTGGTTCTCCCGACAAGACGAACTGACTAAATATGCTAATCAGCATTCTGAACTTCGATACTGGAAAGGTGAAGAAAATCTACCTGAGGTACAAGTAACAGTTTCATGGTTACCAGGCTTAGTACAACAAGACGGACAAAGGGGGTCACGAGTACAGGTATTGGCAGTATCAGTACCAAGAAATATACGATCTATCTATCGTCGTATTATTTATGATGCATGCAAAACCATTAATGTAGAATACATGGACTTCTCATTGAAGTATGAGCATAAGGATGTATACGACAAGGCAGTACGCGACCATCAAGAATTCATGCACTTCCACAAGCACATTCACATCCATGGACTTCAACGTGAAGAATTTTACAATATCCAGGATGCACTCATTGCAGTACCGTCCGTAACAGCAGTGGACGACACAGTGATCACAGACAGAAATGGAACCTTTGTTCTGATTATGAAACATCCTTTCGAAGCAAAAGACCTAGCGAGTATCGATGACATCTTGAGCAAAACCAAATTGAGCGCAGACCGGGAATATACCTTTTCACCACATCGGAAGAGACAACCAATGGAGCTACTAGGAATGCAGCAAGTGAATCAACAAGCAAATCAATACAAGAATTTTCGTGCAACCCCAGTACCATCAACATCGGCTTGGGGAACGTCACTGTATCCGACACCACCACAATCAATAACAACAAAAAGAAATCAAAAAGGAACAAAATCGACAGCATCAGTGGGAAGCATAGAAGGCACAGTAACCACAACGATGGACGACATGCAAGACATCCGACAAGTAGTAGAAACAATGAAACACGATATGACAAGACTACAACAACAAAATTCAAATCAGAAAATCGAATTGTCAGCACTAAAACAGCGAATGACAATAGGAGAAAACAAAACATCCACATTGAGAAATCAGAACGACGGAATCGTAATAAAACAGAAACAATCAGAAGCAGAAATTCAAAAACAAGAAGACAATATGAAGAAGCTACAGAACACAACAAGTACAAATAGAAGTAACACTGAAGCAGCAATGCAGAAACAGGACGCAAAAATGAGAACACTACAGCAAACAGCAGACACACGGCATAATGATACCATGGGACGTCTCGACCGGAATAGTAACCAACTTGACCGACTACTGGACATGTTGGGGACGCAACACGCAACATCGACTCCACCACCCGTAGTCAATGGAGGAATTCACGGAGGCCTACAAATAATGGGAGGTTCAAATCCACAAATCACTCAACACATTGCACAATCGGCACCTGAGAAGAGGAAAACTCCATCAACAACCACTACAGCACAAGAAACATCATCACCAGACCGGACTAAGCAGCGCCAGAGCAACCCAGATCACATCCCTGGGATAATCAACTTCGATCCGTACGCCACAGGGTCGAACTTCCATCATCAAACAGGCCCAGCAACAGCAATGACATACACTAACGAGAGCGATGACCTCAACATGAATATGGAAACCAATAATGACAGCAACCACCAACATCAACTGACAATCGACGATATACTTGTCGACACAGAGGAAGAAGACGAATGCCTTTCTGGAGCAGATCTTGTCGATACAGAGGAAGAAGATGAATGCCTTTCTGGAGCAGATACGCTCATTCCAGAGGATACAATGGATTATCTTGGATCCGATACATCAATTGGAACACGTGACTACAATTCCGAAGAAACTGCCACGGTCGTTGAAGAAACAATGTCTATCACCGACCACAATTTTAACAACTTTATTGATACAACAAACGAATTCCAGCCCGTCCAAAACGGATCACCAAGCCGTTCGTCCCATCGCACCACGCACACAGGGACATCACCAACTACAAATAGATATTCCGCACTAGATAATTCTGCAAAGACAGATAAGAATGTCGATGAATAGAGGCGATCACAACTACAGAGGATACAACGACGACGAGGACTCAGTAGAGACAATAGATTCATCGGATAATAACAGCGAGAACAATAACAGTAACAACAACAGTAACAATAACAGTAACAGTAACGATAACGATAACGATAACAGCAGCGTTGACGATAACAATGAAGAAGACGATAATAATATACCCGATCTGCAAGAAAGAGATCGTGAAGACAGCGACAGTAGCGGGAGCGACGGAGAGGACAGCAGTGATGAAGGCGATGACGATGATAACACTGCAGGCAACTGTGATGTAACGACCACAGAAGAAAGAAAGATAGCATTGCTACAATCAAACTTCAAAGAGTCCAACAACACAGAATTCGACATACCAGAATTAATATGTAGAAACGACAACTACGACGGTGACAACGAAACTCACAGTAAAGAATTCAATGCAGAGGATCAGGCAGGCAAACAGTTATCATTAGACGATAGGCTAAGTAAATTAAAGGAAGCAATAACAGAAATTAAAAGAGTAATTGACGAAGCAAAGGGAAACAATAACAACAAAACTGAACGTGACGAAGAAAATGATGAGACGGAGGACGAGGATGAACAGAGCAATGAGAGATCAGTTGCAGATGATACCAACATCCCTGCATTAGTGCGCAGATGGAACAGCAACGACGACTCATCGGCTGACGACGATGACTCGTACTTTGTGCCTAGCGACGAGGACGAGTCAATCATAAGCGATAAAGATAACATTATAAACATGGTGATTGACGGCGCAACGACAGCACCGAGACAAGGAGAGACGCCTGAATTGGTCGTGGAGGAGCGCATCCCAGCTACAATAGATGGGGTCATCACAGCAACAGACGATACAGAATCGGAACCGATAGGAGGGACAATGAATTACCCCAAAGCACCAGGAATGATACGGATCTCGGGATGCAACCCTAATGGTATCAAATCCAACCAACTAGGAAACCAACTCCAGCACTCGTTAGATCTTGAAATAGATATTCAATGCTATTCCGAAGTCAACACCAACTTTCTTAAAACAGATGTACGACAACAATTCTTGGAAGGGACAAGACGGATGGATCGTTCGTCACGATCAGTCTGGGGAACAAGCCAATACGTCACCGACAGTAACTTTAAACCCGGAGGTACTGCAATCATATCAATGGGAAAGAACGGTGGGAGAGTGAAAAAGAGCGGAATAGACAAACTTGGCAGATGGACCTATCAATTGCTAGACGGACAGGGAAGTAAAGATGTATTGATAGTCAGCATATATCAATGCTGTAAACAACCAACAAACCCACAGGGTACAACAGCTTACCACCAACAGCAAGTTCTTCTCAGTGAAATGGACCGGAATGACTTGGATCCACGTAGGAACTTTTATCGCGATTTGAAACAGTTGATTTGCACCCACACAACGTACAATAACGAGACGGAAGTAACCCCAATAATCATCGGAGATTGGAATGAAGAGTGTAAAGGTTCATCCACATCTCAAAAACTATGCAACGAATTTGGACTGGTCAATGTGTTCGATCGAATGTATCCGGATCAAAAACCTTTCAAAACATACATGAGAGGATCTAGAACAATCGATTTCGTTCTTGCGCCCCTTCCATCGCAGACAGAGTAACAAATTTTGTATATGAACCATTTCTGTATCGGCTCAAAGGTGATCACCGCGGTTACTATTTTGATATAAGTGAGAAGCATCTATTTGGGAACTCCAAAGAATCACCATACGATCCTACTGGAAGAGCAATCGCCAGTAACGACAAGAAAGCCGTACCAAAATACCTCAAGGCAGTACATCAACATCTATCGAAGAACAACGTATTCAAACGCATAACAAAACTAATGACGTCAGACACTCCTAATCACGCTGAGGCGGAAAGACTCGATCGGGAATTAACACGGGCGTGCCAAAGCGGAGAGAATCAATGTAAAAAACACAGGCAGGATTACTGGAGCATCAATATCCACGAACTGAAGAGAGACCTATCTGTGTGGTGTCAATTCAAATCAAGAAAGAAAAGAGGAAGATCATCGAAAGCACTAATCACAAGAGCAAACAACGTTCGTATCCCACTTGAAGAGAGCATGACACTCGAGATGATCGAGGCCCAAATCCAGAAACTACGCGACGCAGTAAATGTGATACACAAGGAACACGCAGAGCGACGAGATGCTTGGCTACTGGAAATGGCGAATATAGCTGAAGATGAAGATGATAAAACAAAAGCAACAGGGATACGAAAAATGAGGAAAGCAGAGAGGACTGTCCGAGTGTACAGGAAACTGAAATTCGAGAGAGGTAAACTCCATAATGGCGGAGGAATATCCCGTCTTCGAGTTCCGGTGTCGTGGCCATCATCAGAAGAGTACAACGAAGAAGAGGAGTATGTACTTGAGGATCCTAAGACAACAAACAACATGACGCATCTAAGTGGCGAGAGGTCAATTGTCCCAAAGAAATCGAATTCCTTCTTCGCTTGCGCAATCAACGTCATTTCGGCCAGTCAGAAACAGATGGTACACCGTTTACTACACCAGAGATGAAACACAAATTCAACTGGAATGCGTCAACAAACGAGGCGGAATTGGTAATAGAAGGGAACTACACAGACACGGAATTAGACGATATTTCTAGACTCCTTCTGGATAACATGACACGTATCACTGATTTGGAGGAAGCTCCACCATACATTACCATCGAACAGTTCAGAGGGAAATTCCGTAATTGGAGAGAATCAACATCAACTTCTCCTAGTGGCCGTCACCTAGGACACTACAAAGCGCTAGTTGCAGTAATAGACAAATCACTCAAGCAAGAAGAAAGACAAGTTCTCGAACAGTTCCAGGAAGATATTTCTAATTGCTATATATCGATGATTAATTATTCAATCAAACACCGCTACTCCCTTGAACGGTGGAAGACAATTGTTAATATGATGATCTACAAAGAAGAGGGCAACGTCCACATACATCGATTGAGGGTAATTCATCTATACGAAGCTGATCTAGGCTTTTTATGGGGAGCAAAATGGGGTCAAGCAATGAAAAGAGCGGTAAAAGATAAGTCACTGCATCAAGGACAATACGGAGGTCTTCCTGGACGGGATTGCACATCATTG
This sequence comes from Fragilariopsis cylindrus CCMP1102, assembly GCA_900095095.1. Taxonomy (NCBI): domain Eukaryota; phylum Bacillariophyta; class Bacillariophyceae; order Bacillariales; family Bacillariaceae; genus Fragilariopsis; species Fragilariopsis cylindrus. Next base: position 19,163 of record FMBT01000013.1, on the reverse strand, counting down.
ACATATCTAGAAGAATTACGGTTTGACTACTCCTTGATGACGCGATTTTCTTTTGCAAATTTCGATAACGACGCCACTGCATGCTATGATAGGATACTATGCTGCATTGCAAGCCTCGCAGGAAGGAAATATGGAATTCACAAGGACGTAATCTTCGTCCATGCAAAAACGTTGGAGGAAGCTGAATTCAAACTCAAAACATCAACAAAAATATCCGACACGTCCTATAGACATTGTATTAAATTTCCTATTCACGGTACAGGACAAGGTTCAACTAATTCTCCAATGATATGGTGCTTCATATCAAGCGTCCTATTTCAATGCCACAATCAACGTGCACATGGTATGTTATTTGAATCACCATCGAAAGACATGATCGTCCGATTCAATATGGTAGGTTTCGTCGATGACTCCACGTGTATCACTGGAGGTAACAAAAACGATACACTACAAGACCTAATCCGAAAGATGAAGGAAGACGCACAACTATGGCATGATTTATTATGGTGCTCCGGAGGCAAGCTTGAGCTACCTAAATGTGGTTATCATGTGATACACTTTGAATACGAAAACAGTGGAATCCCGACAATGATAGTGAGTCCGGGTGACTCGATATTGTTACAGAACGAACATGGCAACGATGTGAAGATTGAATCAAAGAATATATTCCAACCAAGAACCAACTTGGGACACATCAAAGGCCCAATGCAACGTGGTATTACACAAACAGAAACAGTAGCAGAGAAAGGGACACGCCTAACGAACTCAATCGTCAAATGTGGATGCTCAAGAACCGAGACAAGACTTTTATACGACACAGTATGGAAACCAGCAATCGAATATGTGATTCCTCAATCGTTCTTGTCAGACAAACAACTGTCAAAGATAGAGAAGGCATGCATGCCACAAATTTATGCAAAATGCGGCTTCAATCGAAATACATCTCGTGCTTTATTAGCAGGTCCGGTTTCTCTGGGAGGAGGAGGCTTTACTCCACTTAAAGTAACTGCAGGAGCAGGGTACGTCACACATTTCCTGAAAAACTGGAGAACACAAACAGAAGACATTGGAAAACATCTACGTATATGCTATACGTGGCCAATACTACAGGCAGGTGTAACGTTCCCGCTCTTTGAACAACCAGCGATAGAATTACCTCATCTTAAGGGCAAGGTAATTCCAGCAACAAGGAACTACCTCGCAGCGATTGATGGCAAAATCCACCTCGATAACACGATGATTAGACAGCCGATACGGGTACATGATCAGTGCATCATGGATACAGCGATAGACATAAGGGAGGAGCTCAACCTGACTGACATTCAATTGGAACGAATCAACTGCGTCCGAATGTATCTGGGCGTCATGTTCCTGAGTGACATAAGTACAATAGCAGGCACTGCGTTACAACCTGGGATAACAACAGGAACTAACAATGAATTAACATACAACACATCGTTAACAAAACCGAATCAGAAGAAACCAAATACTCAAAGTTGGGCATTATGGACGAAAGTAATCTCCCGGTACACATCAAACGGGAGTACATTAAATCAACCACTAGGGCAGTGGACGCAAGCGCATCACACATCAGGACGCTGGGAATCATACGTCAGTAATATCGATACCAACACCGTATACCGGCACCAACAAGTACTAGAAGAAAATCATCAATATTGGGAGGTGTACAGAGTAAGAGGTACGCAACTGACACTGGAAGATAATATCGACATCTCAGAATTCAACACACGCGACGGCAGTCCAATACAGCTACATACACTCTCGAATGGAAGCACACACACCACAAGAACATCAACTGTGATCCCTGCCCCGCCCATCACCACACCGCGTTATGGTCCTATGGTCAACTGGGATGATTTCCTCCTATCACAGCATCAATGGATCACATATGTTCAGTCGCGGATTTAGTGAAAAAATATTCGACTCGTTCGACTCGATCCTTATCCCACCAACCTCGAATCTCGCCTTGCGTCAACGGTTTTTTTTTCTTTTCCAACGGTATTTTTGGTGATTGATTGTACGGTATAACCATACCTTGAGTATACGATTATATACTATGATTATACCTACTACAATTTTATATGGAGAATAAAAAATAATTTTGGAGTTGACGCGATAGCTACTATTTGGGTGCTTAGAAAAAACTGTAATGAAACAAACTTAGAACAACTGTAGCATGTAATGGTGATAGGTCTAATTTTACTGCTATATTTAAATTCCATTCCTTGCAAAATGTGTCGAATTTTTCCATTTTTTCCTCTCCTTATATCAACAACAACAACAACTAGTGATAGTAGTGTAACATATGTCTTGACAATGGCAATATGGTGTTGAAATCTTAGCTGATGAAGCTAGCTTGCTGCGAAAAATGCTGATCTTCATCGTATGAGTCGTCATCGGAATCAAACTCGAGCGTAGAGGAAGGCAAATCGGTAACAGTGTCACCATCTTCTTCTTCATCGCCATCAGTACTATCATCACCATCGATACCATTGAGTAACTTGTAAGTTTCAGTAGTCATATGTGTCATTATACCTTGAGCGACGTGCATTGGCTCTCCATGATGGAGCTCTCCATTGAATCCATCAGCAGCAGCAGCAGCTGTAGCAGCAGCGACAGCTGCGGCTTCATCATCGTTGATAATACTGGCAGCAACAACATCAGCTGGTGGAACAACTCCCCGAATTAATTGACGTTTTGTTTCTTCCAATCCAAAGGAATCAAAAGCTTGTTCAAGATCTTCCTCAAAGCCATCGTAATCGGCAGAACAGAACAATACACCATCTAATGTGATGTGAACTTTGCCTGTGAAGTTTTGAATATTGTAGGTAACACACTTCTTATCATTATTCAACGTCGAAAGTGGAATGAAGAATGGATGGAAGTTTGACATGGTGTTGATTCTGCTTTGAAATGGGATGTGATGTACAGTGATATGTTTATGTATTCGTTTTTATTATGAGGAAGAGATGATACGAAAAAAGAAAGGGGGTTGAATCGATTCAAATAAAAGTACAATATCGACCAACTCCATTTCTATTCTTTGTTCAACTCAAATTTTTGTTCCACTCCAAATTTTTGTTTCATTCCAAATTTACAGTTCAAATATTTGATTAATAATGAATTCAAATATTAAATAGATAGATTCACGACGGACTGCTATTATTCGTTAATAATTCAGTTCGACTCAACCAATTATTTGTACTACTACCATTAAATCAATTGTATCAAACATTAACATCATACCGAATCCCACTTTCATAATAAAATAGTAAATAATAAACAAACGCTTAATAATACTAAAATGACTGCAACATTAACAACATTTGGATCACCACTATGCTCCCGCAAAGGTCCACACGACAGTATTGATAGTGAAGGATTCTTTTTTGTTGATGATGGTATGATTGTAGTCCACCATGAACTAAAAATGATTGGTATTTTCGAGAATGCAGACATTATTAGAAGTGCTCCTGTATTAGAAGTCAATCTTACAACCGCAACTCAAATCGCATTCAAGAAGATTCGAAGCAGCAATAATACTTTTGCAGGAGGTCGGGTTCGAATTACTGGCATCTTTGATAGAGGATATGAAGAAACTGTTACTATTAAAATGTACACAGATGAATACAAACGTCTTGGACGATTACTTCGAGCCTTGGTGTGATCTATATACAATATAAATGAACATATAATGAAGATTCTTACGATATTTTTTTGATTATACTATTATTTTGATACTATACTATGCTATAACTATAAAGATGCAGTGTGTTTGTACATGAATTAATGAGTTTGAATGCTTAGTCATAGATATTATTTTATAAAATGTATTTATAAATTTATTTAACTATATTAATGTTAAAATACAATTCCTACAACTCAATTGCATATATATCATCGTATTTTAATACTAGTTCTAGCATTCCTTTGTTAATATTATATGTGTGCTTATATAGATGACGGTGGATTCGGTGGGTTCTTTATATATTCACCAGCACTTGTTATTCTTGTTGTTCTTTTGATTGTAATCGTCTGGTTGTAGTAACTTATAGACCAGTGGGGCAAAGAGAGGTGCTTATACATATATGATTCGAGTACAATAACTACAAGTACAATGGATGGTGGTGTGACAATGACGGCAATGGCAGCAATGAATGCAATGATTAACTTGACATTCCAAACAGCAATATGCAACTACTACTCGACATCTGGAACATTGACCCCGTAGTACCTCTACATCACGTGCAACTTTGTTGCAGTTTTCACAAACAAACTGGACCATCATCTGCTCATTCAGCATTGGGCACCTTCGGTTCTCGGCAACAGCAGCAATGCCAACTGCTTCATTGATAGCATCATTCTTCTGATCATCATTGTTAGATCTGATATCATTATCACCATAACCTCCCAATTCTTCATCTAACAGTACTGTCCGTTCTTCAAATTTTCGATCAGGCATGTCCCATAATGCTCGGTCGTCGAGTAGGTGAAAAGTATTCTCCATCTCCTCCTCCATCTTTTTCTTTGCCAGCATTGCCTTCATCATCTTGATTGCTTTTTAATTTGAATTCAAATTATATTATGACTACAACCACATCTGTTTTGTACTGCTTTATTTAAACAAAGAAATTCGATCGACGAGAAGGGCATGGGAAATTAAATCATTCCATTAACACAACCGCATCACAGGCCATTCCACTAGAATGATAAATATGTCTGCTATTAAGATACTCTCAAAGCACCAAGGTACTCTCCGTTTTCATCAGTGCATTGTCTTCGACGTCAAACAATACGTTCTTCCTTATCTTTCCTTGCTTTTTATGTGTTGAAGATTTACGTCTTGTTCATCGTCGAAGACAACACATAAATTACAAACACTCCGAAAATAATAAGGTATAACCAATATTCGACTAGCTCGATCACTTTTTTTAATTATATTTTTGATTTCAAATTTTGTCAAAAATCGAAGAATTTATCAAATTCCACGTAGAATTCTACAGGCACGTGCAGTACTGAAACTGACTTCAAAGGGGGTAGTCCACAAAATTTGAAGAAGACAGACACTTAACAGATAAAATAAAAAAACTATAATAGATCTCATTAGAGTACAACCCTGTCGCCATATCGGTTATTCAATTACTATTATTTAAATTATTTAATATCATCGACAATGGCGAAAAGAAAAGCTGATACCTGTAAGAAACCTAGTAGGCGCTCAAAGCGTCTTCAGGATGCGAAGGAGAAGGAGAAGGAAAGAAAACGGCAGAAGAAGTGAAGATTACGGATTATATTTCATCAGATGGAGGTCTAACATATGATAATATAATAATTCCAACAATCCCAACAGGAGTTTATCATCACCCAACCCACAATACTTTGGTCCAAACTAATATGGGTCCGGTAATCTTATTAGCGTCGTCGTTAAGTACAAGACATACCGGTAATGGTCCAATCAACCTACCGGTATCAGACGGAGGTCTGGTATCAGATAAAACATACCGTTAGCAGCCGTAAGAATTGAAGGCGCGTTTATGGAGCCAAACAGTAACAAAATTATTGTCTGATCCTTCTTCTATTCCTGGAATGTTTGATAAAGAAGACGACCATAGTATGTTTCAAAGTATTGTAGCAGCAAGATCTTTCGGCGAACTTCTCGCTCCTTCTTTCCACGTTCCTTACGGTGCTTGGTAAATAATTGGGAATGATAATATTGTAACTTTCTTATAAGAAATCCCGGGAAGAGTTACTGTAATATGAATCATAGAAAAAAATGGAATAGAAATCGTATATAAGCTCTAAATTAGATCGATTTTATATTTCACATTTTTTGCACCTCTATAACAGCTTAAGGAGTAGTATTAGTACAAAATAGTAGTATCAATGGAATTTTTTCAATGTCCTTTAGTATGTTTTCTTTGCCATAGTCACACATTGCTGTTTTGATGAGGCTACGATATATTTGAAAATAAAAAACATGCTAAAAATACTGATAGATCTACTCAATTGTGGCTAAATCTAAATATATAGAATTGATCGTAACACACTGCACATTCTACTATACCTCCCCTTTTCTAAGAGTAGTGTACATCATACTCTACATCATACAAAACATCATCTCCAGTGAAACATATATATATATATATATATATATATCCTATACTACCTATAACTGAAGTACGTTAGTTTTCATATCATTATATTTTAATACTAGTTCTAGCATTCCTTTGTTTATATTTTATATGTATGCTTATACAGATGACGGTGGATTCGGTCGATTCTTTGTACCCTTCATTATATTCACCAGCACTTGTTATTCTTATTGTTCTCATCTTGTTTGTTTTGTATTATAAATTATTATACTGTTGTTTCATTTTTTCATTTACTTTCCACTATCCTTTTCTTTAGTTAAGACCTGGAGCCTGACGACGACGGTGGGGGCAAAGAGAGGGCCTGGCGCAAAGCAAAAATTTAACAAGTCCAAACAATGGTGTCAAACTATCTGCCTTTGCAATAGCAATAGGAGGTTCGATAAAGGGGTCCTCTGCCTCTGGGACCCTGTCAAACACATTAACATAGTCGTAATCATGAGTGCATGCCTTCTCTAACATTGGAGAGAAACAAGAGGGTACGGCACCAACTTCCATTGCTAATTTCTGAATTGTAAATACTCTATTCTCGATTGCCAATGCTCTATTCTTGTTTAGAGTATCTACAGCACTTGTTACATTTTGTTTACAGCCATGAATATAGGCAGTCCTGAAAGTATTATCAGTTCTCCTTTGACGCATCCTAAATTCGTAGTCAACATAACAGATAACATCCATACGTTCTATACTTGGATTATTTTTAACAAAGTCTTCTAGGGTCTCAAGTTCCGTTGCTGCAGCCCAAGAACCTGGACTTATGGTGATGCTGTTCAACTTTGGGTTAGTTTTGAAAACATTTCCGTCATCATCAAGACAAGATCCTGTTAATGTTACCCATCCATCTGGTAACCATCGGGTTCTATTTACAATTGTACGCTCTGGTTGCTTCATTGTAAGAGATTCAAGATTTGGTAGTAAGTTGGTTGCATTTGATCTGATTAATGTCTTGACAGTATCACTTGTATAAAAAGCATCAACACGAAGAGTCTTCAATGAGATCATCATTTGACACAAAGATAGAGAAAGAGATGATGGACTTCTGCGGAGTTTGTATGGAGTCTTAGTTGTAATAATTTTAACCATATCATCAGCAAACTTGTAAATTCCTTCCCTGTCTACTGGTGAAGAAATAATCAGCTGTTCTTCTGTTCCTACAATTTTCCTTGCATCACTCGCACGGTTGATCATTCCAATCTTTACCCGTACCGCCGGAACTACTGGAACTACAGGAGCGGCAACAGCGGCAACAGCGGCAACAGCGCGAGCAGGAAGATTAGCAATAAGATTAAAAAAAATAGAATATACTGATGACTTAATCTCATCTTTAATAGTACTGTGAGTGGCAATAGCAGAAGCGGCAACTCGAACTGGAACTACCACTCCCTCCTGAACACGTCTTGAGACCCTTCGGTTCTCGGCAACAGCAGCAGCGTCAATCGCTTTTCGTTTCGGAGCCATGGTGTTCCTGTTTTTTTAATATTAAAATTCATTTTATGATAATAATAGCAGTGATAATATATAGTAGCCACGCTATTGCTTGCTAGCACGGTATGAATCAACCATCGATACTCAACAGTTTTTTAACTTGAGAATTGTTTCAACCGTCTTATTTGTTAGTTCAAAAATTACAATTACTATTTTGTAAAGATGAAAAGAAAAAGAAAAAGAAAAAAAAATCACAACAACTGAAAACAACTCCGAATTCTTCAACTGAGTGCAAGTTCACGATTTAATTAACAAGAAAACATACTACTTAGGGATGAAAACAAGAAATTTTGTAATGACTCATCGTGGCAATCAACAATAAGCAATTGGATTGAAGTTGTGAAAAATCACATCATATATTATAAGCCTTTTATCAAATGACAAGCTAAAATTATCTATTTTAAAATTTAGCTTATATATTGGTTGAAGTTTTGTCTCATTTATGTCTGATTGTTGACGAATCATTTTTTTCTTTTTCTTTTTCTTTTCATCATCTTTTTACAATGGTAATTGTAATTTTTGAACTAACAAATAAGACGGTTGAAACAATTCTCAAGTTAAAAACTCCTGAAATGGAATAAAATAGAAGAGGGGTACCTTTAAGAGCACATTTCGGAGGCTAGGGGAAACCAATCGATTTCTAGATTAGGTAACAATACTACTAGTATTCTAATAGAAAAATACATATAGTTTACCATAGCATCCGAAAATGCTTAAAATTGGCTTTTTTAAATTATTTTGAATACATTTTATTCTGTAAATATATTAGATTTTATTCGATTTAAGAACTTTTCAAGCTCCATTTGGTTTGGCCCTGTATGGAAGACTTGTTTTATAAGCTGCGATAGCAACAACAACAACAACAACAACAGTATATATACGATGATAATGATAAACATCCAGACAAATCTATGGACGTCCTCCAGAGATAGGCTGTAGGTATGCTGCTGCTGCAGTATCAACAGCACCGATTTCATCATCATCCTCGAAAACTTTACGCCATGAAGCCGGAGCTTTTCCAAACTGTATAAAATGATACAGCTGCTCCCATTCTGTTGGAATGAAATTTCCCTCTTTACTTGTAAAATAGCCATCCGGTGCCAGGTCCTCCTCTTCGTGTATGTCCATGTTTTCTGCTATCCTTGTTCGATTAACAATGATATTGTACTTGCCACGACGTCCGGTTTTTGCTTAGAAAGAAAGAACAAGAAAAGGAAGGAAGGAAGAAAAAGAAAGATTGTGAGTGAATGAGAGAGAGAGAGAGAGAGAGAGAGCGTTGGAGAAAAAACTCACCATTGGCATCAGCTTGTTCTAGAAAAAGAAGCGATTCGGAAAGCCCGTCAATAAACATAGTTTGAGACCGTTGTGCTAGCTTTTGCACTCGAACCTTACGGTGTGGAATTCTTGACAATATCTCACGATGACGTCTAAGTTCAAAATGCTTATTTTCAAATCCTTGTGCATTTGCTCTTCCAAGCATACCATATTTCTTAGCAAAAGCAATAGCACCGCATGTCAATGTGTGAAGTTTATAATATTGCCAATTTTTGTAACCACCAATAAAAGGAATCCACAACTTAATAAAAGCAGAAATATGACCTTCAAATCTTGCAATTTTTGCATCATCTAGTTTTGATTGATCATTGCATATAATACTAATAGGATGCACATGATTTGCTAATTCTAACCATGTATCCATTACATCTGTAACTACCGCTTCTGTCTCCTGTACAAATCCACCATTAACAACAAAATGATGAACTTTTTTCCTAAAGTCAAGCATTGCTATCCCTCTCCTGCCAGTTAGCTCCATCGTTTCATGCCTAATGTAAGAAAGGGTGTTATCATGAAAAAGAAATGTGCGAGCTGTTAATACCAATACAAAATAAATAAAAGCAGCAACAACAAACACAAAACAACACTTAACTTCACTTACATGGCAGTAAAGAAACCAGCATACATTCGAATGGCAGATCGATATAAAAATGCCTGTTTTGTCATTCGTGTCTTCTTATTATTTTCACTTGTATCAATCATTCTGTCAAACTCTTTTGCTCCTCTCACAAGACCAACTTTAAATCCGTAATTTAATTCTCCATCTGCAGCATTCCGTTGGTCTAAATTTGTTTCTAATTCCTCTTCAGCTAATTTTATTTTATCTTCATCTCCATCCTCTTCTGCTTCTTGAACTTTGTCGTATGCCTTTTTAATTTTAATTTGGATCCTATTATGTGTCGATTTTGCATCTATAAATGCTTCTGATTCCTCTATTGCTAATGTATCAATAATATATTGTTGACATGCTTCAGCTTGTTCATAATAGAAATCACCCTCAATGCTCTCACTTTCTTCATTCAATTTCTTGTAAGTTTCAGTATTGAGATGTGTCAGCATACCTTGAGCGACGTGCATTGGCTCTCCATGATGTTTATCAAGTTGATATACATACAATAGTGGCTCTTTGCTAATACTATTACATTTTTGTCTTGTATCCTTGTTTATAGTTTCTTTATTCGCAGTATATTCTCCATCTTTCCCTCTGAGTGATTCGAAAGTTTTCCAGTTTTTTTTTCTACTATTTGCACCAACCCGCAATTCCACTGGGTGGCACTCATCGGAAGTAAAGCCAGCATGACTGCTTAGCCACATTGTTGGACGCTTATCATCTTTATCCCATATACATCGAAGGCAAGGACGTCCCACACTAGCAGTTGATTGTCCATATATAGTCAAAGCAATCTATAGTATATAAAAGTAAAGAAGAAAGAGAGAGAGAGAGAAGGAGGGAGGAGAGTATGAGTAAAAAATTAGTATAAAATCAATAGATTGAAGAAAACAAAAACAAAGCACACATTGCAAGCAATAACATACCTTTGAATCTTCGATTGGCGCATTAACAACTTGCTTGCAGTCGACTGATTCATAACTAGACGCATTAACAGGTGAATCGAATCGATGAGTAAGAGAAGTTCATCATTTGAATGCACCCTTACACCAATACATTCATCTTTAACATTTGTTATTGGGTTTAACTGTAGAACAATTTCGTTGTTATCCATAATATTAGATATATCAAAATCATTCCACATCTTTCTGGTATTAGCAATACTATCAAATATAAATCCATCTACGATATGTTCACAATCTTTTTCTAGACATAAAATGTTTGGTTGTGTTGGTTTACCATCTCTAATAAATCGAACAGCTAGGCATTTAGCATCATTGGCAAATCGCATAACAAACATATGCAGCTCATCATTGAGAAGAGGTTGCAACAAACTTTTTGCCCTATTGTTGTAAAGAGTCTTGGCTAAAACATCATACTCTTCTGCTGCCTTTTCAACAACTGCTAATGGAATTGAGTATCGAGAACAATTTCCATCCTTTCGATTTAATAGACGGATTAGATTTATCAGATCACCTCCTCCTCTATCCGCACCCATGCCTAAAAGGATCTTGTTGACTAACTTTGAAATTGTTATTGATTCTTCATATTTGCCTTCTATAATACATGTTGCTACAAGTTTTTCAATTAATAAAGGAATTGTTCTGATCCAGCTATGAACGCACATCTCAGTTTTATCTTTTGCTGTGCTACATCTAGTAACTTGATGGTCAACTGAAAGAGTTCCATTCTCTTCTGCTTTCCCCATCTTGGCACGTAAACTGCCAGGTAATGGATGTTGAACTCTTAACATATTGTTATGTTTAAACACTTTCACCACATCTTGCATCATTTGATTTGCAGCACTGTTAGATACACCATAGCCTCCTCTCATTCTAATTGCAATAATATCTGTAACAGCAACTTGCTGCTGCTTCACTTTGTCAAAATAAATATCAGCATTGAATTTCTTTTTTAAGATATAAGACAATATATCTTTTCTAGTATCATAATTTGGAATGGCAGCAGTGAGAACATAATGAATCTCCTTGCTTTTCTCTCTAATATAACGACGTTGAGAACTTGGTTTGCTATCTTCCTTTGATTTTCTTGGTTTTGCTACTTTGAGTAGCATGTTGTATTGACTTGTGACACAATTATTTGAGTTGTTACTTGATGCTACAATTGAAAGGAAATCGACAGCACAAGCAATCAGTTGATTGGAAGTAGTTGTATTCGCTAATATTTTGATAAAATTACTAGCTGCAGTGTCATCACCAAACTTTGCTGTGTCGATGGTAACCTCCCCCCCCCCCCCCCCCGGATCCTATTACCAGCAGATCGTCGACGATTTCGACGATTTCGGCGATTTGATGATGGAGTTTGTGGTATTTGAGGTGATGCTGGTGCAGTTATTATTTCATTGTCAAATAATAGTACTCGTCTATCCCCCTTATTACTTGGTGTATTAAAATTTGGTGTTGGTCCCACTCTATTCCTCTTTGTTACTTGTTGCGGTGTTGGAGACCCGAAATTTGGTGGAGGAGAACCAAAAGACATAGCATCCGAATCAGGACGTCGTGTATCCTTTAAGGGAGACTTAAAAGAAAACGATGCTGTTGTTGATGATGATGATGATGATGATGATGGGGGTACTGTTAATGGTGATATATTACTATTATCATTGAATTCGCTTGAACCCTGTTCAATATTTGTTGTGATAATAGTAGGTCCTTGTCGATGATTTAATAAGGATGATGGTATGATATCCGTATCATTAATAGTCGATTCAGAAGTATTAGTACTAGAAGATTGTGAAAGAGAAGCTGTTGTTGCTGTTGCATCATCACAGGTATGTTGTGTTTCAAAATATTCTTGTATGGTTTGTTGAGCAATTCTATTCAAATTTCTCCGTCGCTCTTTATGTTCTTTACCAGAAATACCAAAACAACATGCTACCTTATCAACAGCATTATTATCACGTGTACTACAAACTATACTGTATAGAATTGTGGCAATCATTCTTACATTATATCCTAGCTTTCCTTTTCTTTTTTTTCCTACATCCTTACTTCCAATTAAATACAAAAACCAATCGTCACCTTTGTATTGTAGTTTCTCTTTATGATTACAATTAAAAAACACGATGATTGGGTGTTCTTCCTTTGCATTTGTCTGTATATTGAAACAATTCTTAACTGCAGTGGCAATGTGATCCTTTGTTTGTTGATAATTCGATTGTATTGGCACATCATTTAATTTTGATCTGAAGAATGAGATCGCTGCTGCTGTGGTAGTATCATTATTTTGATCGGAGCTAGATGAAAGGAATGTGATGAAAGGAGCGAGATTGCCGACAATCGGTTTGATCCATCCTCTGTCGAATCTATAATTATAATGATTGAGAAAATCATTGATGGCCAATGATTTTTTCTGGACTTTAGAACTAAAACTCTCCTTAATAAATTCCAAAAGGATATCACTTGTAGGAACAAGAGCCCATTCCGATTTTATTTTTGAGCTTTGCTTTAGTGGAGCCTGCTTCCTTTTCTTCTTTACTCCTAATGATTGATGTGTTGTTGTTGTCATCGATATCTTCGATGAAGAAGTTGTCAACATACTCCTTCCTCTTTGGCTTTGTAGAACCTACCAAATGCATCAGGACAAAAGCAAACGAGCAACGAAGGTATAGTATACAATCCATCATCATGAGTTGATCAGTACCGTCGTTACGGAACGGAACGGATGGTTACATAGTAAAACCTTGGTTGTTTGACTGGACTGAAAAGTTAATCGAATTTTCTATTTATTTAAAATCACATCATCATTGTCGGCAATTTTTCCAAAGATAAAGACTGAAACAACTAATGAATCTAAGAGACGTATTCCAACTCGATACATAGCTAGCTGTCGATCGCCGCTCTCATCTTAATTGTATAAACATAGTGCTACAATAGGTTTGTTTTGACTATCCCATGGTGATAACATCAAAGAATACGGTACTGCTAGTTACAATACAGTCCGGGGTGATGTGTGATTGCAATAGACGAGCAGCTATTTTTCATATGCTTACACGTGTAACAAAAAACTTGTAGTAGGTATAATCATAGTATATAATCGTATACTCAAGGTATGGTTATACCGTACAATCAATCACCAAAAATACCGTTGGAAAAGAAAAAAAAACCGTTGACGCAAGGCGAGATTCGAGGTTGGTGGGATAAGGATCGAGTCGAACGAGTCGAATATTTTTTCACTAAATCCGCGAAACCTTTATTTTGAACATATGTGGGATACAGGAGCTGCTATCCGACGTTCGATTTTTCACTGACGATGGATACCCTGATTTCTACCAAATCTTAGCAGAACATGATCGCCATGGACATCTTATCTGTGTATCTGATGGTTCTGTCATATTCCACGACATGAGCTTTGGCTGGGTGTTGGCAAGTACCTCGTCAAAACGATTAGTAGATGCCAAAGGTCCCTGTCGTGGCAGAGGCAACTCACTACGATCAGAGGGAGTGGGAATGCTGTCAGCGACAATGCTGGTGTCAATCATATCTCAATATCTTAATACAGAACTAAATGTATTATTTATATCCGACAACGACGAATTAATCAAGCGGTGCAACGCCCACAAACACTACAATGACCCCTTTCCTAACGAGACACTACGTTCCGAATATGACGTTACAGAACAAATCTTCTCCACCATCAACGACAGCCAAATCAAGGCAAAATATAAGTGGGTCAAAGGCCATCAAGACTCGGCGAAAGCATACGACGATCTACCCCTCGAAGCACAACTCAACGTCGACGCTGACGCATTGGCGGGGGAATACCAAGAGGAACAACGACAGTTTCATCCTATGGTCAATATTCTCCCAAGTTGTCCAGCCATGCTCTCCATCCGCGGCATCAGCGTAACGAGCAACTACAAGAAACAACTCATCCGAGCATACGTCGAACCAGAATATATCGCATATCTACAATACAAATTTGGATGGTCAGATAGTATCATCAACACGATTGCATGGAAATGCCTTCAGTTGGCAATCCAAAGAATCAACAGAGACGTTGTTCTTGCCAAAATCTGCAACGATTTACTTCCAACTGCTGCAGCCCTCTGCAAACGTAGCTACCAAAATCATGATGGGTGCTTGCTCTGTCACCAGATAGAAACACAGGAACACATCCTAAGGTGCAAATCAAACACCCGACTACAAGGACGTCGTAAGTTCATCACCAAACTTCGTAATCGACTGGCATATCTAGGCACACAGTTTGCAATCAGCGAGACTCTATGCTCTTCAATCAATGAATGGTTAGAGACCGGAGAGGTCGATTACTACGACTATCCGAAAAGATTCCATAAAGCAATCAAAACACAAGATTCAATTGGATGGCGACACATCTTTGCAGGCAAACTGTCACAACAATGGATCATCCTTCACGATGCTAGTCCAGTAGTTGAAGGTATAGCTAAACGAGAAGGGTACGTATGGGGAGCATCGATCACCGAAGTTACAATGACCCACTTCATTCAATCATGGGAATTAAGGAATGAGGAAGTACACGGTAAAACCGAGGAACAGCAAGAGAAGACTAGAAAGGCAAGATTAATGATCGAAGTACGACGACTAAACTCAATGAGGAGTGAAGCTAGACCAAGCGACGAGTGTCTCTTCATCGACAACGAAGAAACCTATTATGATCAATCATCGGCCACGACAATCGCAACATTTATCAGTAATCACAGAAGGGCAATCTTGAATAGCGTGAAGAAGTGGGCAAAGGCATCACAAACAGGAATAACATCTATACTGCACTGGGTGAGCGGCTGTAATAGTGCAGAAACAATAGCTAGAATACATTCAGTACAAAGGGACAATCTTATCAACGACGGACGACAGAAAAAGAAGAAGAGACGCAAACAGACGAAAGGACGACAAACGTCCATTGCAGGTTATTTCACTCTGAACAATGTTACAGAGTAAGTATAGTAGCAGTTCCTCTTTGCAGAGGACTGTTGGTCGTGTAAAGCCGCCCGTCCGTGATTTGACACTAGGCACGGTCTTCACCCCTCAGGGGGACCTTCGCTGCATGTATAGATGCAGGTTGATACTTAAACGTAGTTTAGTTCTTACGGGACGCATAAATTAGATATACATATTATTAAGATACAACACAACAATAATATTATATACAGTACAGTGTTCCTTGATTTGACAGAAAAATAATTTGTTTTCGATGACTTTAGTCGTATTAGTCACATTCAACATCACCGTACAAACACAGTACAGTATGCGCTCGATAAGAAATACACATTTAAGAAATACACGCTCTATAAGAAATACACCAGATCGGTTTACACGTGATTCAACCTGTAGTGGGTCCCGTGTAGTGACTGACTCAATGACTCGCGATAAAACTCATTGAATTCACCCAAACCCTGGCCGTATGTGAAATCATAAGAAACACACTCTCCATAAGAAACACACCAAGTCCGAAAATTGGGAGTGTATTTCTTATCGAGCGCATACTGTACAGTTCGTGCGCGTGGGCCAAAACAAAGAAACCAAATCATCTCAGCAAAAAGTTTGTACTGTATGCAGGGTTTTCTCGTGAGCGCCACAATAAATAATGTATGTGGGTTCGCTCGTGCAATTTTAAACACTTTTGTCGAGATGCTGTACAGTATTAAATTGTGTGTGTGGAATTTACTCTTGAAAAAAGCAAAAAGAAAGAAAGACCGTGATTCTCATAAAAATTAAATTTCGCCTTAAAAAAGTAAACCTCAACACACACACGACCAATACAAATAAAACCCCCACGTCCTATACTATACTAAACTAATTTATATATATACACGACATCAATCATTATGAGTACCAATAACGAACAAGCATCGACTATTAATATGTTATGTAAGGATGGTTGTGGATTTTTCGGATCAGAAGCCATGGGAGGTTGTTGCTCGAAATGTTGGATGGGAAAAATACGACAACAAACGCAAGAACAGACGACTACTCCTACTCCTACTACTGCCGATACTACTACATCCTCTTCTATTGAAAAGATCATCAAGCCTACGGGCAATGTTTTTCTTCGAAAGACTTCAACTACTAAAGCGGCTCATCCAACTACGACAAGGGAAACTGATGAGTCCTCCACTTCTACGACTACATCATCATCATCATCACCCACTGCTGATGTTGTTGTATCTCCGTTGAAAAAGATACTAAAGAAGAAAAAGAAAAAGGCTGGTTACAAGAATATGATGGCAAGCATGATGACGACTGAGAGGAATAAGAAAGATATTGAAAAGGAAAAAAAGCACTGCTCTTGGATTAGGCGGGGGCGTGTTCCAAAAAGTTGAAAAAATTTAAACAGCAAGAATAATATATTGTAAAAACTGTAAAATTATTTAAGTAGTCCTTTAGTAACACTATTGACACTAACTATTGGCTGTCCTGTATCCATATAATATATTCTGCCTACTTAATTTAGATGTATATCTAGTACTTCATTATTTACTCCTAGTACCTAGTTTAGCTTGAAAAGACATGCTGCCGCTATTACTGCATTGATGACATGTTTGGAAGTTGGATGTCGTTGACGCCATGCAGAATTGTCAACGATGCATGAGACATCGGACTCAGAAATTCTTCGAGATTCTTTTCGCGTTCATTCATCTTCATCGCGCGAGAATTCTCTCGTCGTCGAAAAAGGTCAGTAGCTATCTTCATACCTACCTATGATTATGATAACTACCTACGAACGATATATTTATTATTTGATCTATTATTTATTTTTCCACCATTCATCAAATAAAATTGGACCGTCCACGATCTGTAAACAAGTAAAAAACAAACGCAATTTTTTTTTTTTTTTCATAAAACAAACAAAAACCTTGTCTTGCCTCTCGTCATTCTCGCCAGCGTATATACCGTACGAACAAGATAGAGATAATAATATGAATAGTAACAACAACGAAATAGATACAGGACTAGATATCGACGGTAGTGTCATAGTTGCCGATACAACATTTAATGTTGGTGGTAATAATAATCCGACGGATCCTTCACCACCACCCATCTTATACTTTGATCCTATAATTCCTCCAGCTCCTCCCATGATGATTCCTCCTCCTCCTCATCATCATCAACAACAACAACAAAATTTTGCTCAGCAAGGCCTGGCCCAACAACAACAACAAAACTATTATCCTTATTGTGTTGGTAGTTCATTACCTCCTCCGTATCTTCCTTCTTCGAAGCGTTTGACTGTACAAATTGGTGGCATATCATCAGCAAATTCGAACAACAGCAAAAAAAGGAATAAAGCTACTACTACTACATGTACTTCCAACAAGAACAACGACGTCATCAATATTCGACGGATCATTAAAGATACAACTGTCACCGTCGAGGATTGGTTGTATGAGTTACTGTCAACGGAAGTACAAGATACACAACAATTAAGGAACCTATTTGAGGATCATGATGATGGCAACAATAACAGGAGCAATGGTACTGCTTTAGAACTTAGTGTAGGTCCTAATCAATCTGTGTACATTGATAACGATAGTAATAATAATAATGGCAATAGTAAAGATAATAAGAGAAGGAAAAACAATAATAAGAATAATGCTACTACTAATAAAAGAAAACGAATCAAATACAAATCTGTACGATTGGAACTCGTGACATCTGTCTCGCATATACTATTAAGTCCTCGTGATTCTATTTTCTATTTGATTGATTCAAATGAAGAAGTTATATTGCGATCGACAGGAAAAGGAAGTTGGAAAAGTGTTAGTGTTGATACTACCTACTGCTACTGCTACTGATGAAGATAACGGTGACGGCGACGACGACGACGACGACGACGGCCCCCCTAAAAAGAAATCTCGTAAAACTTTGCAACAGAAAAATATTAACAAAATCAACAGGAGGGGGAAGATGAGGAGAAGGAAGAACAGCGACAGGGATTATCTACATCATCTAGTAGTAGTAGTCATAAAACCAATACCAACTGAAACTACTGATACTGCCTCCTCCATGATAACAAGTACAAATAGTACCAATGAAATTTCTTGTTCTAACGCTGTATTAGCTGCCACAGGACAGCCACAGCCACCGCAGCAAAACCTATAAAAACAAAACAACAAGTCAAAAACGTCAACAAACAGAAAGTTATGACAACAGGAATGAACTGACAGAGGAACGAAACGATGACGACGACGACGACGATCATCAAGTGGAAGCTACTACTGCCAAAATGGATGGCGATAGTGTTGTACCTAAAAAAATATCACAACAGCAAATTCATGGTGAAAAAGTAGAGGAAGTACTCAATATCAATCACAACAAGATATAGCGAACTCGATCACACTACAGCAGAAAGTAATGACAATAGTAGTCATGCCAGTAGCAATAGCAGCGGCAGCGGCAGTAGCAGCGATAGTGATAGTGATAGTGTAGCGATGACGATAGTAGTAGCGATGACGATGACGATGACAACGATGACGATGTCAATGCCAAGGACGAGGAAGTCTTCGACGATAGTAACGACGACGATGACGTCGATGCCAAGGAGGAGGAGGACAATGACGATAG
>FMBT01000796.1:0-13296 GCA_900095095.1 Fragilariopsis cylindrus CCMP1102 | reverse complement strand
AAGTTGTTTTGCTCTCTTATCCTTGGGTCATTTTTTCATATGCTATTGGTGGTATGGTAGTATGATTGAAAAATATCACTCCCTTTTTCCTGTTTACTTCAATTCACATCAAAGGTCTAAATCAATTATTTCGTTGTCATTATCATTATGTCATCATCACGATACTAGTACGTTTTTATTATCATCACTACGTGTATCTTCTATTGTATATTTTGTTGTTGTTGTTGAGTAAAATGATTTCGGTGTTATCCACGATGATAAAGAATTATATCCGAATTTATATATCCTTCAAATGTATGAGGAGATTATTGTTAATAGAGTAGTAGTAGTAAGAATTATATTCGATGATGTCAATGATGGATGTTCTGTTGATGGTGTAGGTGATGGTAAAAACTATAATCCACATATACTATCGACGATGCCATAATTGTTGCAAATAATAGAACAAATAAACCTAAAATTATTTTCACAATAATATTATCTAATAATAATTTTTGGATCGTTTCTTTACTGGTAATGGTTTACCTAACATTACGCTGATGATGATGATGATTTGAATTATTATTATATAGATATTTCCTACTATTATTTGTTGTTGCTGTGTTGTTGGTATTGTACCATCATCCAGATAAATTATAACCATTACTCTGCATTAATTGTATAACTTTTGGATCCATAAAAATTGGTTTGGATAATTTTATAGCTTTTTGAATTTTTCATTTGAGACTACCTCCACAACAACTTCAGTATTATTATCAGTATTATCAGTGTTTGTTGTTGTATCAGTGTCTGTTGTATTAGCAGCAGTATCACTAAAATATCCTAATAATACATCCCGATGTGGTTCACCACTATATGTTAAATCACATAATGATTTTGTAATACCACTACTCATTGTGCTACGTGATGGACATGGACGTGACGAGCATGCTATATCTAAATTACTGGTACCATAATGTATTTTTTCGGTACGATCAATTAATCCAATTGGTCGTTTTTTGGTTGAATTTGATTTTAATGTTTCTTCTGTTAATGATTCTGATGTTATTTGATCTAATACATCCTGGACTGTTAATGTTAACTTCAGTGATGATAGACTTTCATCACCTTCACTTTCATTGTTTTTATTATTCTTATTTCTTGATTTTTTTCTTTTACTACTACTACTATTTGGGGTAGTACCAGTAATATGGGATGCTAAATCAAAATCTAATGATAATAATTCAAATCGCAATGAAATTGGATCCACTAATAAAACAACTAATGAAAGTGGATCAGCAGCAGCCGTAGTAGCAGTAGCAGTACCTTTCGTTTTTTTGTTTTTTCTAGACTTCGATCCTCCTCCTCCTCCTCCTCCACCGCTCGTGATCCTCGTGATTCTCGTGATGATGATGAAATGGAGGAAGAATAACCACCTCCACCACGATCACCTTTTGTTTTCGTTGGTGATGTATAAAACTTTTTTCTCATTTTATTCATGCCAGAAGTATGTCTTTCCTTTGCACTATGAGCACTATTCGCGCCTAACCCTAAATGTCGATCACTGTCATAATCTTCATCTTCCCCTTCTTCCACTTTTGGTAGTGCCAAACTACTAGGAAGTCTATTGTTGCTGTTTCTGTTGCCGTTATTTTTATAATTATTCTTCCCACTGCCATCACTACCACCGCCACTACCACTACCACCGCTTAAAGCCCATTGTTCTTCTCTTGTTGTTGGATTTCCATTCTCATCAAAGTCTCTATAATCATATTTTGATGACATAGATGCCTCACTACCATAAGATACCCAACTACTGTCATCATCGTCATTGCCGTCTTCTCGTTTCTTACGTCTTTTTTTTCTTCTTCGTTGTCTTGAATTACTGCTACTAAATACATTCTTGAATGATTTTCCTAATCCTTTTATTAATCCTTTTTTCTTACTTTTACTGCGACTACCACTTTGTTGTGATGAAGTATCATCATTATTATCGGCGGCGACGAACTGCTGCTGCTGCTGCTGCTGCTGTTGACTCATACTAATGCTAAGCAAGGATAGTACGGTATATTTGCAACAAAATTGATTTACAGTTAGTTATAAAAACGAAAATGACCCGCTTTTTTTGTTTTTTGTTTGTACTTTTTGAATTGAAATACAAAAAGTCGATTACAGTAGATCTATCTCTGAGCAAAAATATTTCAAGTGTTGTATGTATCTCCCTATCTAATCTTATGGTTTCGATTGTTTCTTCTATCTCCTCTTTTCGACCTCCTATCTCTCTTCTCTCTCTCTCTTTATTTATTGTACTGTACTGTATGTGTTGTTGTCTGCTGCAGCAAGGTTTAGTTTTCTGATTACATCTGGGCTGTAACAGTTACTTAGACATTACAGGCGTATTTCAATGCGAAATTCGCCACTATTATTTATTTCACATACACGAACAAACACCACGAGTAAAAACAAAATAATAAATAATGATTTTGCCCGTGCGTCATCGGATCGACTTGTTCGCCTCAACGCGATATCGCACCCACCTCCTTTCGGAACATTAATACCATAAATAGGGCTTTTTGAACAATTTTGATTACTGTAGTTTAAAATTACTAGCATTTTTATTCGAAATGCGCCCCCCCCCCCCCCTTCAAAAGATATGAAAAAAGAAAAAAAAAACATTATTTACGTGATAGATACGTGATCTTTGTAACGCTACTGAATTATTTATTGCTTTGAATGCTTGATTGTTCATTTTTAGTTAGCATAAATAAAAGTTGAGTTAATCATTCTTATATTGATGATCCCATGTATCCGCAAGTCCAAGTGGGTTCGTAGTGCCTCTCTCTCTCTCGGATCTCCCTCTCTCTCTCTCTCTCTCAGAGCAGAATAAACTCGGAAGTAGGAAGCCCATGCATCGTAGTAAGAAGCAACAAATATAGATTATAAAAAACAAAGGCAATAATGCGTCGTATTGCATCAACAATTGGTTCAAATGTTGCAAGTCCATTAATAGAATCAATGGATATTAATGCAATAGTAAATGAAATCAATTGGAATGATGTTATACAACAAATTGATTTCAATAAAATCATTGAGAGTGAACAAATTGATATGAATATTCTCCTAGATAATATTGATGTGAATCGAGTATTGGATCGTGTCGATGTCAATCGTCATTTAAGTAGAGTGAATTATGATCAACATTTAGACAATGTGGATTTAAATGCCCTTATTGCGAAATCAAATTTGGAAGAAATTATTTCACGTTCCACATCGGGTGTATTTTCTGGTATAATTAATCTATTACGTACCAGAATGGCATGGATTGATCAATGGGGACAACGTTTGATAGGTAAATTTTGTTGTTTATGTGGATGTTGTGGATATTGTTTTTCATGTTTTAATAGTAATACGCAAGAAAACATTATTATTCATTATCTACCACCACGGCCTGGACGGCATCCACAAGATTCCTACACGGAATGGAAAAATAGTACTGAACAATTAAATCAACGTGAATATGGCAAATTAATACAATTTCGTTGTTGTGGTGCAATTAATCGTATACTCTCAGATGCAATTGATAGTGGTATCATATGGATTACACTTACTATATTGCTATACTAATATTGAAACTTGGTGATATATTAACAGATGATCATACAAATATGGACGAATTGAGTAATATATTTATGAATAAAGATAAAAATAATACTACGACAACTAACAATGCAACTAACGCTACAATGGACGATATTAATAGTATTACAAATATTTTGACTGGTATAAATAGTAATATAATTATGATGATAGTGGATGGTGGATTGCTTTAATAATATGGTTGATATATTCATATACATATTATGTCATGTTAATTGGTTGTTTTGGTCGTACAATTGGTATGTGGATATTAGGTATAGTAATGGTAGACAAAAATGGTAACCGAATATCATTCTATAAGGTATGTATACAAGGATTATTAGATCCTTTAAATAAAATATTTTTTGGTTGGATTGTTAGTTTTATAAGAAGAGATGGTAAAATGTGGTCAGACTTGATTGGTAATACAGCTATTGTATATGCGTGGGATTCAACATCATATATAGTTGATTCAAAAAATAATGCTGAAATGGCAATGAGCTTAACAGATTTTGTTGATATTATTAATGTTGAAGAACAAGAACAAGAAATAGAACAAGAAGCTACTACTACTACTACTAACCCTAATAGTAAAAGGAAATACAATAACAGCAGTAACAGAAATAGCAACGATGATGATAAGAATGATAATGATATTGAACTTGGGATGATACATAGATAGAAGAAGGAAAAAAAGAGGATAATAATAGCTAAGTATTGTAGATTATGAATGATGCATTTAGAGTCAGCAGACACAAAGATTATCCAATTGTATCACCCCGTCCTTAGCTTGTTTCTCAAAGTTTTCATCACCCTCCCGCAAAAACACAACCATCCGTTTTTTTTCTTGTGAAGAAAGAAACCCTCCACAAATCTCAAGTGCGAATTCAAAACCTTCGAATTATCCCAAGTGTATCACCTTTTGCGCAAATCCCAGAATTCCGCCGTGGAGGTTGACTTTGTACTGTACTCTTTTGTGCTCACATGCATACATGCTGATGATAGAGTGAAGGGATGACAAAAAAAAATCAAACAGGGACGACAAGAAGGACGACGACGAACAACAGTAACAACAACGAGATAACACGTACAAGTATAGTAGGCTTCTTTTTCACCGTGCCAGTGAGTGCTTGGTACAGTTATTGACTAGTAAAAGTTATAGTCTTACAATCTGGCTACACCGCCTAGCATAGTGCAGTCTATGAATTTGTCACAATAATATTGTACACCAATTATCTCTTTGTTGTTGTTGTTGTTGTTGTTGTTGTCGTTGTTTGTCATCGTTTCCGTACTTGATATGAGTAGCAGTAGAAATAGTAGTACTACAATGTAGAAAATGGTTGGCGTTGTGTGTACGTAACATTTATGGATCTACTACTACCACTTGTTGTAATGATGGTAATCTAGAATGAATGTTGTTGTGTTGTGGTGGTTATGGTGGTTGTGAGCAAGACAAAAGCTGAGATATTGCTGAACAAGGACCCTGATGTGGCTATACGGCTTTCCTATGGATTTGTAGCAATTGCTGCTATTGCTATTTCAATGACATTCCTTCCAAAGAAAAGTATAGTATATAACTTAGAGAGGAACGGTACCTACTGTGTATAGGGGCATTGGTGTCGTTAAATTGTAGGAATAGGTACGCTGCTACGGTACCAACTTATCATTGTCTCTAAAAGAAATGAATCAGACTGCTAGGTGATGAATTCGTGTATAATAACATATGCATCGAATCGGTACGGTTGTCGTTTTAACAATCCATCCATCTGTCATGAGATGAAGCTTGTAGCTACATATGAGATTCACTACTAAATTATGTCGTACAAGAAGGCATGAATTGGCGTATCGTACGTATCAAACAAATGAGACAAAATTTTACGAATGAATTGAAAGTACTGTACAATTGTCTATTATTTTATATACAGTGGTAAATATAGTCTAGCTAATGGAAGAAAAATTATCCTTCACTAGTATATTATTATTATTTTGAAAATGGAAAACGATTACTATCTTTATTTATGTATCTTTTTAATTTATCAATTATGTTTAATTTTTCTTCATATCCTGTCTACATACTATGTGTGTTATATATGTGGTAGTATATATATATGTAAAGTCTCTTCTAAAAAACGGACACCTTAAAGAACTTGTCACCTCCGAATTTTTTCACATCGAACCCATCAATTGTTGTGTATCCAAAATTGTCCTCAAGATAACCGTCCTTGATAGTAAATTTCCAGTCAAGAGGTCCACCAAAAAAGGTTGCAAAATCAACAATTTTGTCAGCGTTCCCTGCTTTTACTCCACAATAAAGTTTCGGAGTTACGATCACTAATACATTTTCGTCATTGATTCTTCCTTCTCCAAACAGAATACCCAGGTCGAATGGATTGGTATCCGACGAAACGCCATCGTTCGTACATAGACCCCAGGCAGAGTCTTGAATATCAACCTTGTACCGTCCTCCCTGTTCTGGACCGGTAATGGTAAGGGAGAGGAAACTGCCATCCTCAACGTCAACGGCCTTATACAAGCCTTGAAGGTTGTTGTCACCTGGACCCTTTTCACTTTTACTCTTCTTGTTATGTTTTCTCGCATCAGCAGACTTGGAAGTAGCAGCAAGAGCTACAAAGACGGTGATGATGGTGGAGAAATTCATTGTTGATACGATTCGAACGAAAAATTGGAAGTGTTGTGTCGCTTTTGTGCTGTGTAGTGGTACAGTATATGTGAATGGTTTTATTTTGTGTAGACTTGAATGTATGGTAAAGCGTAATGAAAACAACTTCGACAACTCGTTGATCCAGTACCGTTAGTTCTATTTGTGTAGACTTGAATATATGGTAATGCGTAAAGAAAATACTTCGACATTTCGCTGATCCAGTACCGTTTTAATTCTACATATTGCTCTTTTCAATGTTGCTATATGTGAATGCTATTGCTTTGTGTAGACTATAAATAACCATGCGTTTGTTTTCCGTAGACATGAAATCTTTTTTGTTGTATCACAAAAAATATTTTTTTGTATCACCAAAAAAAAAGGGATTTCTTGCTTTGGCATCAACAAGAAGATCGTGTGATGTTTTTCAAGTTACTACCATAACAAAGTGATTTTGATATGGCAATTGAAATCAAAAAGAACGACTTCTTCAAATTAAAGCAATTACACATCATAAATTGTTCAATTAACAATCAGGAAAATCTATTCCTAAGAATCAATTTCGTACTTAACAGTGGCGGCGTCGTCTTGATTTGTTCTGAAGTTTCAACTTTAATAACTCGCTGCATGATCCAGTTGCGTTAATTGTGACGACATAAAACCTGCACAGGGGGATTGAGACTGTGGTACAGTACAGTAGAATGAACCGAATCTAGAGTCGAAAAATGTTGTTGCTTATATGTGAATGCTGCTGTTTTGTAAGACTTTAATAATCTGGTAAGGCGTAAGGCGTAAATGAAAACAACTTGCTGATCAAATAGCGGCTATTTATTATTATTACTTATTTTTTATTTTATCTATTGAAATTGAACGAAGATTCTTTAGTCGTGAGTGAGTGAGTCGTAGTTGAGTCGTTGTTGATATTGAGTCGTAGTTGAGTCGAGTCGCGCTAATTTTTTAGTAAAGCAGGATCGTGTTTGCCGTTTGCGTTTGCGTTTCGCTTTGAAAGAAAAACTGCATGCATACGTGGCCGAAATTCTTATATTATAAAATAATGCACAAGAAAGAAAAGCAACGGCGCGAGTAAACAACGCACGATTGCCAATACAACAAAGCACGACAACAAAAAAAGGAAAGAGAGGAGAGAAGCAGCATGTCAACAGTTGATCTCACACATAAACACAAACACATACACATACACCGAATAGCTAAAAGTTAAGATATAGATAAATCAAGACGAAGGAAAAAGACAACGATAACGACGACCGAGAAGAAAAAAAAAAGCTTCCTCCCTACAAGAACAACAACTACTACCACTACCACTACCACCACGACAGCGAACGAACGAACGAATGATGATGATGAAACCTCAAACTACATCACTGCTGTTATTACTACTACTACTGGGATTACTTATAGAACAAAATTCTTGCTTTGTTCTACTGAATAACAGTAACAATAGCATCAACAACAAGGCTTCATATGTACACTTTGATACTACTACTGCTGCTACTGACATTGTGAGAAGAATAACAACAGCCTTGCCTTCAAAAATAGCGTATTCTTCTTCTTCTTCTTCTTCCACGTTGTTACAATCCTCTATTATACATAATGACGATAACGATGATAATAGTAATAATGGGTTGTTATTTAGAAACAGGAGGAGGAAGGGTAGTAGTAGTAGTATACCAGCAGTTGCAACTATATCAGTTGCAATTACAGCAATTGTAAAACATTTTCTTGCACTAACAATACGTGAAACAATTTTTGTTTCTATGTCATTATCATTAGGGTATGATATAATTCAGAATAATATGAAAATGAATAACAACGAAAAGGACGAGATTGAATACAGTAATAAAAGTGAATCTTCATTATCATTATCATTGACGACACAATCGCAACAACAACGATCGACGACGGCAGCATCAGTATCAGCATCAGCACCATCTAAATTCAATAGTAAAGTCAATCAAAGAATTCGTTTATTAAAAGTATTAATGTATGGATTTCTTTTAGTTGATCCATTGCAAAATGTTGTCACAGATTTCTTATTACATAAATCATTTTTTGGTGGTATAATACTACTACAACAATTACCAAATATTGATTATATATTTCATGCATCCTACTGGGCATTATTACGGATGAGATAATTCAACACAAAGAAACAAATAGAACATCCATGCCAATCATATAATATTGCGTGCCGGGGGGATGTAGGATGTAATTAACTTGCATTAAAGTCAACTAAACAAATTTAAATTGTAGCATTATCATATTATTAACCTGTTGCATACGTACCTATGTAGTAAACACTAACTAGTTATGCTTTACCTTGTGAACATGTCTGCAGCACCCAGAAGGCTTCATTGCTCATTCCGGAAGTCTAGTAGCCCCTTATGTCTTCACAACACTGATGCTGAAGCTGCTGCCTAATCAGCAAGCGCAATCTTCCAACATCATACATTTAACGGTGAGTTTTTGTTTAATTTTGAAATATTTGCAGTGTGTTATCAGTAACGTTAATTGATTAAAAGATATAAGAAATGTAAACGACAGTGTGTACTACAAAATACATCATTATGTTTTATCAGCACCAATCACTACACCACCACAACAACTAGCTACATGCTCTTAACAAACAAGATAGTGTGGCATTACATATAGTACATGAAGAACACATCAGCAAGCAAGCAAACAAACCAAGCATGCAATTACTCATTGTAATTGCAAAAACTACCACAAACACACATGAGGCGAACGTGAACTATCTTTCTCTAAAGAACTGAATTTACAGCTAGCTTTAAAAGGACTATAATGTTAGGTGCACTGTTTTCTTCTTCTTTTAAATTACTTCAATAGGTTAAATTTTTCGTTTATAATCTCATCATACCATTAACAAAGTCACCAAATTTATCTAATGCAGATGGACCTTTCTTATTAATTTCATTACCAAATTCATCAATTTGTATTTTACCTGAATTAACTTCATCGTATATATCTTCAACTTCTGGATTGGATGGTAAGAACGGTAAGGTTCTAATTAATTTATATCCACCATCCTCTTCTGTATCTTCTTCCCATATTGTATACGAATTTGGCCACTTTCTTGTTAATGCACCCCATTGTAATGTACGTAAATAATAAACACACATTAATTTATCTAATAATCGTTCACGTAACATCCGTCCTGCCATACCAAATCCTGTCACACCCATATCCACTAATATAGGATTCACAAATACTGTGAGGAGTTGTTGTGTTGAATTAGATTGTGAGTGCTGTAATTCTGTTCTATATAAAACTTCTTCCACTTGTTCTGATTCGGATGCTTTTGGACAAAAAAAGAATATTAAACAATCTTTTGATACATCCTGTGATGATGCTTGTACACCACCAACACCATTAAATTTAACACATTCTGGCATATCAATACCATTTGCTGATGTCCAATCACGTTTTGCTAATGCAGCATTACCTTCATCAGGAAAATATACACGTACAATTGGTCCATTATATTCAGCTTTGTTGTCATCATCCACAATTTTACCATTATTTTGTAATATAGACATAAATTTTCGTTTTGATTCCATATCAATAGCAGCAACAAACTCGTCGTCGTCGTCGTCGTCAGTTGTTTGTTCTTGTTGTAATATTTGTTGTAATGCAACTCTTGCTTCCGCAACACGTTGTAATTCTTTTTGTTTTTCTTCCTGTAGACCCGGTACATATCGGTATGCTAAACAAGACACAAAACTTTGCATAAATTCTGTAGATGTTTTAATAAGTGGGAATGTTTCATCACCTGCACTTGTATCAAAATCAACACGACAACGTGCCTCTAATGGTTCATATTTACTATACTCGTAACATGAATTTGCGGCACGTTCTGCAGCATCTGTTAATGAATCTGGTAAGTCTGTTGGATTATCTAAATCAACACTACTACTCATTGAAGATGCTGTTTGTTGTTGTGTTTTGTGATTTGAAATTCGATTCAATTGGAATGGTGTGTTTGCGTTTGCGTGTGTATCATGCATCCAGGTGAAAGATGAAAGATGTTTATAAATTCGTTCGAGAGGGAGATATACATATTGGGAGGGAGGGAGGGAGGGAATGAGTGAGTGAGTTAAAGAAAGTAGTTGATCAAACCGTATTGTCTATCTACCGTACACAGCGTTTGATAAATAAATAGAGAAGAAGAAGAAGAGTCTAAGTGTTTTGCAAGCACTGAGTCAAGCATCTACAACAAAACGTACGTACCGATATTGGTTGTCGTTATCGTTGTCGTTGCCGTACCAACTGATGATGGTCTGCTACTACTACTGCTTCTGCTTCTGCTAACAGTCGAGAAAGCTGAGATACTATTATTATTATTTAGCAGAGCACATACCACCACACCAACCGCTAACATACTCAACTGGAACTGGAATGTCATCATTTTCGTCTAAGCGTACAAGGCAATTCGATGGACGAGTTTAATAATGATTATACGGTGTCGTATTTTCTTCTTTGGCCATTGCTGTCGTATTGTTGTTGATCTTAATGAATAAATCGAATTCTTCAATCTCTTCTTCAAAAAAATCATGAAAAATTCCAATTCTCTTACGCGTGTAGAGAATATCATCTTTTGAAGAAGAATCTTTAAAAAGTTATAAGATGCTCGCTTCCCCCCCAAAAAATCAAGAAAATAATACTTATAAGCTTTTCCTCAAGCCCCCGCAGAAAAGAAAAGACCTCGTATATGCCGCAGTTGAGAGCTCGCTTTGTTTGTAACGGTGAGTTTTTTTGAAGCAATATTTGAAAGTGCGCAACACAGCATTCGACACATCATCGTTGCTGTGGCTACCGGTTATTGCCCCTCATCTAGCGTATTAACAACACATACACCGATAGACTGATAGATTGTCTTGCACTGTTGTCCCTACCTAGCCTGTGTCAAGTACTCTTTTCCATCAATAATACTGATATTGGACTGCTATAACATCATCATCATGTCTTGGAAGGCTGGATTATCACGATACTTACCGGCAATGCGATTCTTCGCTTGTCCTGAAAGTTCATCATCAATTGGTGTTCGGTAAGTCTCTGTCAAATTAATTGTCGAATTTATTTGTATTACGTTTTATTTGCGTACGTAACGTAAAGTAGCTTTTATTTTTACTTGTTGCCGAATTAAGTTATTAATTTTTTCCCTCGTCAGGTAATCTCTTTTTCAATAATACGTACTAACAATTTCCAACTCTCTTATACTGCTACCCTTATTTCTGTTTCCATTCCATTTCCTTTTTACTTTACCTTTAAAAAGTGATTATTATTTAAAAAATTATGAAGAATTAAAACATTTAAATCCAAATTTTCCATTATTAATGCGTACATCCGCAAATTGTATGCCAGCTGTAACTACTGAATTAGAATGGACCACCGATCATGTGTTACAATTTATGATTCAAACTGGACGATTTAAAAATAATAATGGTTCCTTAGCGGAGGATCGAATTGATGCGGCGAAAGAATATTTGAATACGGATTGGGAAAAATTATATCATTCTAGATTAGCACATAAAGGATTTGATCCAGAACAACCCTCAGTCAAATTATTAAATGGTAGTTGGAAAGAACAACATCCAACAATTGTCTCTGATTTATCCGAGTATACCACCAGAAAAAATAGTATTGAGGAACAAATGGAGGTCATTAAGTCCGGACCCAATAAAGAATATATTCGTAGTGTGAATGCATTATTAATGGCACAACGTGTGGATTTATGGTGTGCTGGTGAAAAGGAAGTGGAATTAGCTGTACAACATTTATATAAATTAGGTCGATTATTAAATGATCGGGAATGTGTTTTTCCGAAACATATCAAAGAATTTTATCCTGGTATTGAAGATATTTAAAATAGATAATAATAAATCAGCAAACACATTCACTCATCCACTCGAAAAGGCAAGACGAAGATCAATGTTTTGTACCTCACCCCACCCCACCTATACCACACCAACTTCAAGTGAGGAAAATAAAAATTCATGACCTGTCTCCCCCGAAGAAGAAAAAAACTTGCACTAATCATATACTGAAAAAAGAAGGCGAATATGCGTACGTACTAATGTTCTTAATAGCTATATGAAATAATAAGTAAAATGAAAATAATAAGTAACTTTAATAGATCCTATGTTTCCAATATATAATTTTCTTCTGGCAAGGTATGAATGCAATAAATAAATTATGCAAAAAGAAAATGTTTCTTTCAAATTCTCTTTCTCACTCCCGCCACACCGTCAAGTCATCAAATTAATGCATACTGTACCTTATTACTACGGAAAGGTATGTCTTTGCTTCGTTGTATCATCGTTATTGTTGCAACGACTGATCGTCCCGTCCCGTCTATCTATGCATAGCACGTCTAGTCTAGTCTAGTCTCTCGCAACGATGAGGTACCATAGTTGATCGTCCTATTCTAGTCATGCATGCATCATGTCTATCATCATTGAATTTGAGACGTTATAATTCTTCTATTATTCTCGACAGCTCAGCTCACACAGACAGATAGACATCGATAGTCAGGATTACTCACACTATGAACCAATTACTAGATTCCAATTACACTACTAGATTTTAGCCATAGAGAAGCTAAATGGTGCCCTTCGTGTGGGGTTGCTGTACGTTCGTGTGCGTTTGTATATGTGTCCATAGCTAGCAGTCCCATCTGATCTGAAGAATGGGAAAAACAAATTTAGATTTTCTATTTATACTCAGCTTTTTACTATTTACATAGCTACATTTATTATATCTACACCGTACTGTATTTATTGTCATTTCTATTTTCATTTTCATTCTTTTTTATTGTATCACACAACCCCCACATTGTGTACAACAATCAGAACAACATTCTGTACATCCTGCACATGTTTGATCTACTGTAGACATTTGTTTCCGACGTTGTTTCCTTCGTTCATCACGTGCATCTTTTTTACTTTCTTTAGATATTTCATTTTGCTTTTCGATTCTAATTCATT
>FMBT01000030.1:0-20139 GCA_900095095.1 Fragilariopsis cylindrus CCMP1102 | reverse complement strand
CTCATTGGGATCATCCATCCATCGACACCCTCACTTTCTCTTCTAGATCTTTTACTGTATTCGTATTAATCAATCACTTCTGAAATAATCAAATCTGAATATCACCTATCAAAAATAATATATAAAGATAATTATATTTGTAGTAACGTTAGTACTCCCACTCCGGTACACTTTTTTGATATAAAAATCGGGCTATGAAGCGTCGTTCGTAGTCACCGTTTCGCATTCTCAACTCCCGCAGTACTATTATCTACTACTGGCAGGAACAGCGATTGAATCCAGGAAGATAAATTAAAGACTTTCATCTTGTTTCTTCTCAATAATTGCTGGACAGCCCCAGCCATCGCGTTCTTTCTTGTTTCATTTCATCTTCAACCTGACTGGACGTCTTATCAAGTACAACAATTGGCACGATAATGTGGCCTTATCTGTACCATCATAAATAGCTTTCTTGTACTACTAGTAGGTGGACCTTTGTCAAGCAGTGCTAGGCAGTTACTGTATGGTGACATACTGTACTACAAGTACTCCGTAAAAAGTGGTAACAAGCAGTAAAAATCTTAAAAAGTGGTACAGTAATAAGTAGAAAACTTCAAAAATGAATGGATTATACTTCGAAGTAGAAAAGGTTATGAGCCAAAAATACAATTTAACGCTTTTTTTTTTTAGTTGTTGCTATCAAATCTTTTTCAGCCAATCAAAATGATGGAACAATTTTTTTGAAATATTGTACTTACTGTGAATGTCGTCATTATTCTTTGACGCGATTTATACTTGACATCGAGATTATTGACCACGTACTTCCTAGATTTCGGTTAATTTCGTGTCGAAATCTCCTACGATCGAAACTCTCATGCTTTCTTTTCTTTGGCATGTGTCGTGTTGAATTTTCGCCGGGTTTCGATGATTGTATGATGGATACGTTTCGTGAAGTAAGTGTGAAGTATTATTTGTTCTTGCCAAGTCAGACAACATAAACAAGTTCAAGTTCGCTCTATCTAACAACACAAACTTTCTGATCATTCTTCTCGGCGGCAGAAAACTGACTGACTCCACTACTTGAAGTACTTCGTATTAACCTACCACCGAAAACAAAAACCTCAACAAAAAAATATACACACACTATTAACCACCAAAAGGTTTGCTGCTACCGGTAAACGGTATACATAAGTTGAGAATTTTGAAATAAGAAATCGAATATAGAAAGTAAAAGAAGGAAAGCAATCAATCAAATTAATCATGATGAAACGTAGCAACTTGTTGATCAGTGTATTCGTCTCGTACCTGACTATCCAAAACGATGTGAATGGATTTTCTACAATTCCAGCACGTGCTACTAGTAGTAGAGCTCCTACTTACCTCAACGTGATATCAAGTTTTTCTTCTGGAAATTATTTCTTTGATGATTTCAATCCACAAGGAAGAGACGATGGCGGTGACAGTGACGACTCTTCCTCTTCTTCTCATCACTCACAAAATCATGTACAGCAT
This sequence comes from Fragilariopsis cylindrus CCMP1102, assembly GCA_900095095.1. Lineage (NCBI taxonomy): Eukaryota > Bacillariophyta > Bacillariophyceae > Bacillariales > Bacillariaceae > Fragilariopsis > Fragilariopsis cylindrus. The sequence goes on along the minus strand of FMBT01000030.1, from coordinate 18,648 downwards.
GAATCGTCATCGAGTAGTGACAGTGACAATGATATAAAGTTTGTTACCGGTGATGATTTGCATCGATTGCGTCATCAAGTACTTGGTATGCGACTAGAATTACAAGAAGCACGACGAGAAGCAGAAGAAGAATACGATGAAGAAGACGAAGAAGAAACAAGAGGATCTGAATATTCATCATCGTCAATCAGCAAGAAGGTACAAGAATTGGAACGTTCTATAATGAAAACACAACAAGTTGATGCTGAATTTGTTTATACTGTTTCATTAGAACGTAAGGAATTAGCGGAACAGGATGGTAATATGTTTGATGCGCAACGGTTTCATGAACTTGCTATGGAGGCACGTTCAGCATTACCACAATTTGATTTAGAAGGATTATGGGTTGGTAAATATGGTGATCAAGAATATGAAATGATTAATATAACGTATGCGGGGGATACATTATTGGCACATAAAGTAACATCAGGAACAAAACACGTACCACGAGGTGCTGAAACTTTCCGTGTTGATTTAAGTCCACAATTGGGCTTTAAGAACAACAACAATAACAGTAATGAACCATTAAATAACTCAAATCGTTATGATAATAACAACAATAACAAACAACCGCAAGAATATCAACAACAACAACAACAAAATGATGCTTCACCACAGGTTTTATCTCCTATTGAATTAGGTGATTCTGCTGCAAAGCAATGGGGATGTAAGTACCTGCAACGATTTGCTGGTATCGGACAGGTCGCATCAAAGGGATATCAAGATAGTCAATGGATGGATGGGCAACTTATATTAGTGAATGAATACTTTAGTTTTGCATGGTTACCAATTGGACATCAAGTTTTCTTTGGTCGTCCGACACCTGAATTGATACTAAAATTAATGAAGGACGAAAAGAAAAAGGAACACACATCAGGTGCACGTTCATTTTTAGAAAAATGCTGGGAAGAAACTGAACACATCGAAGATGATATGGAAGTCGAACTTAACATCGACGACGATATCAATTATGATACTGATAGTCCTGCTACTACTATTACTAATACTGCTGACAGTAATTGTTACTATCAAGACGGTTGTTGGGAGTAATACTGTACTGTATTCAATAGAACATGAACACGAAACCAAAACCAAAACATTTTTCAATTTGAGTCCTAAAGAAGCAGGCACCATAAACTTACAACGCTACCCAAAATAATAAGCGGCCGCTATTGTAACATCAACAAAAAGCCACGTATTATGCCTCGTACTGTATACTATTCAAAAAAACCAAACAGGGAGCTACTAGTAATAAGACAGGGGTGTTAGTTTTAATAATAGTATTAAAATTATTACCCCTGTTTAAGCATCTCAAATGTACAAATAATACCATGTATAAATATATTTCTTCGAAATAAACAAATGTATAATAAAATAAATATGTTATATTAAATTCAATTAAATTCAATTTTTAAGTTAAATATATGAGGTAAACTCTTTTAATTAGAAGACTAGTATGGGGCGGGCATTTTATTGCACGCTAGCTAGGATTTGATGCTTTGTAAAGTAGAGAACATATTGCACGCTAGCTAGGATTTGATGCTTTGTAAAGTAGAGAACTTGCAACTTGCAACTTGCAACTTGCTTTAGAAGAACAATTAAACGATGGACAGAATAGAACGGATCGTCATTTTTCATTATTGATTAATTATTTTATCGCCTCTTGTAGATACAAGGTTTGGCAGAAAACTCAAGTTTCTTACTCGGGTTTTTTCCATTCTTTTTTAATTCAAGAAGTAAAAACATTGTATTAGTCCGATCGGTTCGTACACATTCAAATCCGAGCTTTCCAAGTACACCAATAAACTCGTCTAAGGTCCCCTCTGTCTTTTCAACTTTAGTACTATTTTTGTCAGATTCTTTATTGTTTTTGTAATTTTTGTTGTTGTTGGTATTATTCTTTGTAGTAGCCTTTGGTGCTCCTTTTTTAGAGAAACTATATTCAATCCTAGAACGAACCTCAGCAATCTGGACACGGCCATCATTTTTTAATACACGATGTGCCTCTCTAATAAAATCAGCCAAGTTAGTTCCCATCAATGATAAGCAAAATACACAAACATCAACTGACTTATCTTCAAGTGGTACATTAGACATATCGCATGCTGTTACAAATTTATTAGGAGAAACAAGATCAAATGAGTGTACTTTAAATAACAATTGTTCGTCGTTGTCGTCATCATCATCTTCATCGTCTTCTTCTCCACTTTTCTTCTTCTTCTTACTATTTTGCTTTGGTTGTGTTCTTTTGATATTTGATAGATCCTTTGCGAGTTCAGCTTCTCCACATCCAAAATCTAACGGCGTCAATAGAATCGAAGTGTAAGCAAGCTGAAGGTGAGTGGAATGTATCTAATCTTGTATGAAATTAATATAATCGAAAGAAGAAAAAAAAATGATCCAAAGACGCGTTGTTTCTTTTGATTGATATCATCTTCTTACCTGCAACTACAAACGGTGTCGTTGTTTTCTTATTCTTGTACGTAGTTGTTAATGAATTTACCATAATATCAACAGGATTTTCTGGCCATGATTCTACCTGATGACGAAACCCATCATGATATTGTTCAAATAGTTCAGGATTTGCTTTAAATTTATCATATGAATTTGTAGATGTATTTGTATACAATTCCTCATTGAGGATACGAAAACGTGATCCTGCCAGGCGTGCCTTGAATGCATCCTGGACAGAGTTTTTGCTGTTTCTGTTACTATTATTATTTTTGCTACTACTATTCGTTGTCGTTGTTGTTGTTGTAGTAGTCGGTAACGTCAGAGAGTCCGATGAAGTATTATCATGAAGAGTAGTTCCGTCGTTATTGTTACTATTTTTTGTCGCTTTAGACGTATCAGTTTCTTGCTTGGCCATCATTTTTCTCATCCTCTTTTTTTTGCTTTTACTCCATTTTTCGCTGCTGCCGCCGGGCGAAGTAGTCGTAGACGACGGAGCATCCGGCCCACCAGACGTCTTGCGTTTCTTATTACTGTTACCAGTTTTTGCTTTTAATTCTCTCCTTTTGTGACCCGCCTTCGATTCGTCTTTTGGTTTCTTACTAACAATCTTTCCCATCGTACTATTTGCTATATTTGTTCTTGGTTTGCTGACGGGTAGTATATGTTGGCGGATGCAGTAGTTCGGTGATTATGTTGTGGTTTCTTTGTAATTTCGATATCCGTCGCCGTCGGTAACAAGACACAGCACACATTCATCGACGCATCTTAATCTTACATTACTGTAGACGTCTTGCTGATCACGACAGAGCAGTTCTCGCTGCTTGATGTGTGACCCCTTTTTTTCCTTTTTTTTCCCTGCTCTAAAATGGCTGGTTCGAGTAACGTTAGTTATGGATACTGTCCATGCAAGACATTGTATTCGCGACTGTTAAGTAACATCTATTAGAAGAAAGTGCGTACAATTTTGTACCGCCCACAATATACGTCATCTTTAATTTATATATACTTTTAAGTACGAATGACGTTACGTCATCGAACATACGAACTCCACAAGTCAAAAGCATGACTCACACAACTTTTTTTGGGTCGGAAACTTCGTATTACATCATCAAATCGATGTCAACTTAGGTTTTCTGTGTTCCAGTATATCTAACTGTACCACGCAAACGCATTGCGATGGAGAAAGTGCTTCCTCATGACTTCATATTTTGGAACAGAAGTACTTTGAAAAGTAAACAAACTGAAAGAAAGTATCCCGATTTCCCTACATAAATTTTCCAAGTTGCCTCGACCTTTGACAATGATTTCTATCATGCAATTCGGACATTCGCTCGTATTCCTTTTGATAACATCTTCCAATGCATTTTCTCTGGTGACACACACCAGCAGATTCCAAACGCAAACGACAAAAACATCATCATCATCACTCCATGTTTCATCCTTCTCTCCAGATGAAAATATGTCGCCCGACGTCAGCGATGCCGACAACAAAAACCTCCCCCATACTCATATTCAAATCAACTCACGACAAATCGAATTCACAGATCTAGGATCGATTCAGCAGTCATCAGAACGACAGCAACGGATAGAACAAGAACAAGAGAACAGACAGCGTTTTATGAAGTATGGAGACGATCTTTGGGAATTACGTGAATCTATGGAGAAACTCTCGGTTGGACTACTCGAAGCAATCGATAGTGGTGAAAGAGAGAAAGAAGAGGAGATTCGACAAGAATTGCGTCAAATAGGAAAGGAAGATCCAGACCTGATCTACAAATTTGAATTGGAACAGCTTCAAAAGGCACTAATGGAAGGGCGAGAAAGTGACGCTAGAATTCACAGTATGCTTGCGTCTGCTGCAAGGAGTTGTCTACCACAATATAATCTTGATGGATTGTGGGTGGGAAAGTAAGTATTAGATCTAATTTTCACTATTGTTATCATCACGTTGAAATTCCATACATTGGTATAAGCACGAGACCAATTGAAACTGCTTACTTACATATCACTGATTTGTCTTTACTTTCTCCTCACAAACAAAATAGATATGGTCAACACGGATACGAGATGATTAATGTTACCTACGTAGGTGATCAATTAATTGCTTACAAGGTAACAGGGGATAAAAGTGTTCCTCGTGGAGAAATAACCTTCCAAGCTGATCTGAATCCATTAAGAATGAAGAATGTTGTTGGTAACGATCCTTCGTCAAGTACGAGTACAAGTACTGAAGAAAACTTAGAACCCATCAACCTCACACCTTATGCTGCAGAAAAGTGGGGAACATCACAACTTCCACGTCACAAGGGACTTGGACAAGTAGCAGAAACCGGATTCAACAATAATCAATGGATGGACGGTCAATTAATAATTATAGGAGAAGAATATTTTAGCTTCGCATGGGTTCCGATTGAACAACAGATATTTTTTGGTCGCCCATCTCCAGAGTTGGCACTTAAAATGTTGCGTGAAATTGGTGCTGCAGCGATCACCCCTTTTAAGTCATGGGAGGAGCCACCCACTTTGGATTCTGACGTTAATGTACTGAAGGATTACGTGAGTAGCTGCTTAGAGAAGACCACAGAAAGTGTGGAAGAGGAAATGGGCGGTGATGCCTTCGGCTGTATTTGGACAGGTGGCGAAACTGACGAATCTTATTTTCAATAGGAGGCAGGAGAAATAATAATAGTAGTAAAGGCTCACAAACATTTCTTGAATGATATGTATGTAAATAAAAGTGCTTGCCTTTCTGCTACAAATGATAATGTAACACTCGTCAGTGATCATATCATACTGTAATATTTAAAATAAGACGAACGCTTTCGTCTTCAAGATCTGAATAAATTTTAAGAACTTTTCCATGTATTCTTCCTTAGCAATATCATATAAACTATACTATAATGCTGCGAATTAATAAATTAAAGACTATATCGACCATAATCAGTAATCCATCCTACAAGTCATCAAATCTTATGGAATTCTTCCTTCTCTCAAAAATCAATAGAAAGAGTAAAAATAAAACAAAGTGCGATTTGATTAATAAAATACGAAAAAACGAATGGGCATGAGGTTTCAACTAATAGGAATTGCTACATATGATCCATATAAAGTAGAATGATACGGTCATGACCAACGCCCTTTTTTGATTGGAGCCTGTTTCCATAATAACCTTTACTGCTAGAACCATGATCCGCTTGGTCTGATGACTGCTAGTTTCTGATTTCTGGTGGAATTGGTCGTGCTTCTCTTTTGTATTCTCGAATCATCGCTTTTGCAAATTCTACATTTGATGGTAGCATCAATGTGTAGGCGGAACCTTCCTGTTGATCATCTTTTGCTGACATACGTCCTGCACGACCAATACGATGAACGTGGGTATTCCAATTTTTAGGTGGATCAAAGTTAATGACTGTAGACACTTGGGGAATATCCAGGCCTCTGCCAGCAACATCAGTTGCTACAAGAACTTTGATGTCGCCTTTCGTAAAGGCCTTTAGAGAAGCCTTGCGGTCGGTAAGATGTCGATCCCCATGAAGTGTTTCAACTGGAAGAACTGGTCGTAATTCTTTTGCAACATCCTCGACGCCTTGTCGGGTGGAACAAAAGACGAGTGTTCGTCCTACGCCCACAAACGCAGGTAACGATTCCTTTAGGAAGTCAATTTTAGCCTGTGAATTTGGTAAGCAAATAGCATGTTGAATGACGTGCTTTGAGGACTCCCCGGTTTTTCCAACAGAAATTCGACACGGGTCATGCATCCACTCTTGACAACGACGTTGTAGTCGAGAATCAAATGTAGCCGATACCAGTAGGGATTGTCGATCTGGTCGTAAGTTCTGCAGGACTTGTGTCACCTGATTAGCAAATCCCATTTCGATCAATTTATCAGCTTCGTCCATAACTAGAAGAGTTATATTAGGTAAAAGCCATGCCTTTTTCAATTTTTGTTGGGAGTTTAATACATCTAGAAGTCGTCCTGGCGTAGCTATCACACAATGTGGTTTGGTTGATTGCAATTTTTGAGATAATTGATATCGTCCCATATTACCCCCAGTTATTGCCAGTGCCGTTAGTGGTAGCTTGGCAAACATAGACTTAGCGATCTGTTCCACCTGCAGCGCCAGTTCTCTTGTAGGGACCAACACAAGAGCTCGACTGCTGCTATTATCAGCGCTCCTGCTAGTACTAGCGCTACAATGATTGGCCATTAGATGAGATACGATGGGGAAAAGATATGAAAGTGTTTTCCCAGAACCAGTAGTGGCCGTAACGATGGCGTCTTTACCACACAAGGCAACACCAAGTGTTTGCGATTGTACCAGTGTAGGCGTCGTCAAGTTCTTTGTTGCATTCCACGTTAAGACCTCTTCCGGTAGTATATCTCTTAGTTCGGCGAAATCATATATTGGATCAAAGGGTGGATGGCATGTGACTTGATTTTCCTTCCGCCATTTATGTCCTTCGGATGTATCTCGAGTACTATCATTATTGCTTGTATTTACTTCATAACTCATTGGCAAAAGATAATTTTTTTTAAATGGTTTGTACCCCATCTCATCATGCTTCACTTGCTGCAGTTGAATGTTAACATCTCGATGATCTTTCGTATTCATTGTCGATGATCCATCTTGTTGCTGCTGTGCTGCTGCTGCTGCTGTGGTCGGAAGATCTATGAAACATACTCTGCATTGTGTGGAAAGCTGTTCCTTGTTTTTGTTTGTTGGATTCTCCCTCCTGAATAGTCTCGACGCAATATTATTCGTACTTTTTATATTATCGCTCTCGCTTTTGTTCACCCAGTGACTTGTGGCCTCGTCATCACATTCGACATCTAATCTTCCCCAGATTTAGACGCAGCTGTACAGTATTAGTAAAATTATTTCATCATTTGGATTTTGTTTCGCCGGTTTTTTGTCTTTATCTTGTAACGTTTTCATATATGCATCGAGGGGATCTTCTTCTTCATCATCGTCATCATTGCCGTCATTATTGCCGTCATTATTATTAGTTGCCGTTTAAAAGCTAGTGCTTCTTTTTGCCTTATTCTCTGATCTTCTTCATCTTCGTCATCGGATTCGTCATCATCAAACCAATCCATGATTTCATTGACATTGTTTATTTAGAAACACAAGAATGTTTTGTCGTCGTTCTTGTTTCTTGTTTAAAATTCTCAAAAATTTAATAATAAGGCAAAATTTTGGGATTTTGTGTCTGCTGGATATAGTAGGATTCACAACATAAATAGGTCCTGGTACTCAAATCAGTTGATTTCCACGTGATCTAATAGATTTATAAATTTAATTTTTACTTAATGACTTTCTTCATAAAAAATTAAATATATTTTTTAGAAATTTCGTTTTACGACTTATGCACCTCTGACGAGGTGCTCAAAGTAAGGTCCTAGTCCATGAATTTTTTTAAAATTTACAAGGGGGGTTCGAGAAAACTATTAATTTTAAATTTCGTTTTTTTAAAATTTACCAGCGGAAGCCACGAATGAGGCAATGATTTATAAATTTGTGTTTGTGTTGTTATTGAAAAGACGAGATAATGATGCCATTTATTTTTAGACGGATTGCAACATACGGTACAACGAAAATACAATCTCACAATTTATCTCATTAGTAAGCACTCGAGTTAATTAATCATTGTTAGTATGTCATCCCGAACAACGAGCAAGAATACGCAACTGCTAGTGGCTGGTCTCGTTGCTGCCGCCACCATTAGCTTGGTTGTATACTACGCGTCGTTAACACCTGCCACCGCATCTTCGAAAAAAAAGGAGAAAAAATTCGATGACAACAATAAGGGTGATGGACATGCTAGCGAGAAGGGATCCGCTACTAATAACAAAAAGTCGACAACCTCTACGTCCTCTACCAAGGATAGAAGTGTAGAATCAACAACTGAGTCGAGTAGGGATGCTACCCCGAAAAAGTCTAATGTTACCGATGAAAAAGAATTACATTCCAAAATTGAAGAATTAGACAAAAAAGGAAAAGCATTGTTCAAAAACAAAAAGGTACGAGATATCAGATCTGATTTTGTGCAGGATATATACTCTCTTGGGTTGGCTTTTGTCCACTTATTCATATGATTCCACCAGCAGAACATTGGAACCTAATTATTAACTATTCCTCACTTTTTTGTTTTTACCATAATATCGAATGCATGACAAATAATGATATTATTGTTTTTCGGAATCCGCTATTTATTTATCACCTTATATTATGTTTGTATTTGCCATCGTTGAAATTTGTAGTATTTGGAAGCCGCAACAACCTTTACTGAAGCCTTGGATTATATTGAAACCCATACCGATCACGATTCAAATACATCAGATGCATCGTCTTTGAACAAACAAATCGTTACGCTGATTAACAATCGGTCTGCAATGTATGAAAAAGGTAACTTACCCGAACTTGCTGTCGAAGATTGTAACAAGATTCTTGAGGTGTATGATATTACTCACAGCAAGGCGAGACAACGTAAATTAAGAATTTTGGAACATAAGTTCCAGGACTATTACCAAGCGTTAGTAGAATGCTGTGCGTTGCAATTGCAGTACATGCAACAGCATCGAGAACAGTTGCGGATGGGCTTACCGCCAAGTTCTCCTCCACCCGTGCAACAGGAGAAATTGGAAGAGCTTGTACAAAAGTTAGTACCGGAACAAGTTGATATATACTTTAAGAAGATAGAACAAAGTCAGAAGGACAATCCACGGCTACCATCGGACTATACACTTAGTCAGTTATTGAAATCATATACAGGATACAATGCTTGGATGGCCGTAGCTGCACGTAATGGATCGGTTACCACATTGAAAGAGCAACTGGAGAAGTTGGAAGGAGGTGACGACCCAGTCGCCATTGCCGATATGTCTAGCTTGTTGATGAAGATTGGACGACGTCATATCTTTGATGGAGATTATGCATCCGCTCGTGAAACGATTCTTAAGGGTTATGCAATGGTCGAGGACAATGAAAAGGTTCAGTCCGTAATGAAGGAAGACGACTACGCACGATTATTAGAATGGGCAGGAATGGTTAAGCATTGGGCTTACGAATTGGATGCTGCCATTGATTGTTATCAAAAGTGTGCAGAATTGGAACCTATGAATGTATGTTTATATACTATTATTACAATTTGCTACCATTATTTATGCTCAAATTACAATTTCTATATTCTTTGCGGTACTTTTGTCTTTTGTCAAATCCAAACTCACTTCTTTTCTTATGACTCTTTGATATTTTTCCTACCATTACTTGACAACAACATTAAACTTCAGGCTGAGGTTATGGTCAAGCAAGCAGGTGTTTTTATGGATGCTACTAAGCATGACGAGGCGATGAAACTATTTGAAAGAGCACTTACTGTCGAACCTGATACCGTTGATGCTCTACTACATAGGGCCAACCTTCGAATGCTTCAAGCCGATTTAAATTCTGCTAAAGCAGATTTAGAACGATGTATCGAGCTCCGACCGGATTATGTTATGGCTCGTCTGAGACTAGCAGCGGTTCTTACTTCGACCAATGATCCTAATGGTGCCAAGACGCAATTGGACGCCGCAGCTCGTGTAGATCCTGATTCTTCTGACGTGCTATCATACCAAGGGGAATTGTACTTTACACAAAATGAATTCGGTAAGGCGAAGGAACAATTCGAAAAGGCGATGAAATTAGAACCGAAAAATCCAACACCGTATGTGAACACAGCTCTGGCTGTTTTAAATACTCCTCCCGAGCCTGGTATGCAGCTCGAGATGGCAACCGAAGCTTGTAATTTGCTAGAAAAGGCTATTGAAGTAGATCCACAATTTCAAACAGCATACGTCCAATTGGGCCAACTTAAGCTTGGTATGGCAACTGATTTAGATACTGCGCGACAAGTCGTTGATCTATACGATAGTGGATTGAATACTTGTCGAACAAAGGAGGAAATGACAGATTTGATGGGAATGAAACTATTGACTCAAGCCCAAGTCGATGGCGCTACCGTGATGCAGATGGAATCATTTGCTACGCAATAGAACTAGTTTAAAAAATAAAACGTATAGGTTAGTTATATAACAAATCCAAGCGCCTAATGTTCATCAGTACAGTAGTAGTAGAAAACAGCAGGAAAAAACACGAAGCATAGCTTCCTTTTTGTTGTTGCTTTACTGTTTGTTATTGTATTATATTTCAATAGTGTTATTTTGCTATTTCTACATTGTATTATTTATATCTTTATTAAATTACGGATTTGCGAGAAGTGACTCGAAAAAGCTCGATACAGCCGCATCCTTTTCCTTTGGTTTGCCATCATCATCAGCCGACGCCTTTTCGTTTCCAGAAGTCTTTTCTGTTGCTGGAAGTGCCGATGCGATAGAATCTCGTAATTGTGTCAACCATCCACCGTCACCCGTGGTGATTGTTTGAGTGGACATCTCAGAAGTGCCACCACCACCGCTGGTGGATGGTAAGGCCACCCACAAACTATCCTTGTTGGCGTCCCAGTGACCAGGATAGTTAGCATTTCGAAGCAATAAACTTTCAATCAATCCTCCTGTTGTCGTCCGGGACCGTATAGAGCGGTAGCAGCAGCAGTATCTTCTGTTTCCGTCGATTGTTGTTCCCAAACAGGAATACCCATAGCCATATCACGCCATAATTGTGATAGTTTATCGTATGGGATAGCAATTTGCGTGTCTTCGGCGGTGTTGGTCGTAGTAGTATCGTCTGCTGCTGCTGCTGCTGCTTCCGTAGTTTGTTTTGTTGTCTCCTTCCAATGATTGATGGTTTTCCACGCCGCCGGTCGTTCAACGAAGCATAATGCCGCGTTAATAGCGTTTGCAAATTTCCGAAGATGATACACAACTAAAGCTCTAGCTTGTTTCTTTTTATATGCCGATTCGGATGAAATATCAGCAGCTAAATTATTTTGGTTGGTATTATCGTCAGTACCACCACCACGAGAGGAGAGGATCCAACAACAGCACAAATCATTAAACCGATTTTAACATCCTTTGCTGTTTCTTCAATAGTTTGTTCTGCAGCTTTTCTTCCGATGCTAGTCCGAATTGTGCAGTTTGCAGATCGTACAAACTAGTTGTTTTAATATGTTTCCACTGCTAGTACTATCCGTAGTAGCTGGGTCAATGTCCATCTCACCATCAGTTTCAGTAGTCGCAGTATCTGTTGTTGTTGCGGATGATGATGGTGGATGTTCAATTAAATGTCGTACAAGAGCTGCCTGAAGGGAACTCAAATTCGTTTCAACGGATGTTTCATCCGACAAATCTACCGTTAGACAATAAACTGATGTTTGAGGTGCCAACCTTAGCTAAAAGAGAATCGATTAATGGGATTGATTGTTTTTCTTTCTGTTGTACACGACAATTCCATACTCCAAGATCAGGATTCGTATGTTGATGATTTTTCATGGCATCATCACGGGATGCTTGTTCTCCCACCTGTACGGCTTGATAGGTTAGAGTTGTATATCCAGTAACAAGAGGATTATTCTCCATCAAAATCGCACCGTTGTTACTACTACTACTACTATATTATTGGCATCTCCGGCATAAAGTTGAACGAGTGTTGGAATATTCGCTGACGATGATGTCGATGATTGTGGAGACTTTCTAAGATTTGCTTGACCATCGGACGACGTAGTCGCAGATGTCAATGTCGAAAAGAGACCCATTTCAATATTTTGATTTAATAAAAACCAATACAATCCTCTATTACCAATGATGTTGTATTCAATAACGGCGTAGATCGTAAACGAAAGAGCAACTAACAAAGGATCAATATCGAAAGGTGCAAATTGAAATTAATGAAGTCGGCGTGGTTTTGTACTTCGTGTACGAAGTATATAACGCTTAAACTATGCTATTCAGATTTAAACGAAATGGCACAAATTTTTAATTGTCCAGGGCCGCCCCTAAGATTTGATAAAACTCGCACGATCGCGCGATGAAGCGGAAAAGAAAATTTCATATTTTTAAATTTTGTAAGTTCCATGTTACATACCAGAGGTGCTCTCAATAAATACTACTGTATGATTCAACATTGCTCTTAACACAATCAAAGTTGAGTACGGAAACACAGAAGGAAAATGACTTCAATACCAAACGAACAAGAGGGACGACCGCTGGACGACAATGTAACGGCCTCTAGTCCTACAGCAACAACAACTGGGGGATCATCGTCGTCATCATCATCATCACGCATGAGGCAGACCGGTAATAATATGGCCGAACCAATAACGTTGCCTCCAGAAAAGATCAACTCCCCGATGAGGCAGACTGGTAATATGGTCGAACCAATAGCGTCGCCTCCAAACAATACCAACTCTCCGATGAGGCAGACCGGTAATATGACCGAACCAATAACGTCGCCTCCAAAAAAGATCAACTCCCCGAGAGCAAAACAACAACAACAACAACAACAAGATACCTATAACGATATAGTATTGGCTGCTGAAAATGATCGTCTACGGGGAGAACTCCTCGATTTACGACGGCGAATGAGGCAAATGGAAGAGGATCAACGGCAACAACAACGACAGCAGCAGCAACGACACCATGACCTGTCTCTTCAGCAGGATTCGTCAAATAATTTGAATTCACATAATCGTCAGAATCATAATCAGAGAATGTATCAACCAAGACCAAGAAAAAATATTGTTTTGGAGTTGCCGGTGACTCTTCGTACTTGTTTGTCTTCGGATAGTAATAATAATAAAAGTCAAAAGGATCATCTTTCTGTCAGCACGGCCGACGATCGAGAAACAATAGAACCAAATATGGACATTGAAGGACATCAATCTGCTGCTGGTCTTCACTATCGATCACATTCACATAATAATACTCCAACAACCGCAACTACTACTTCTAATACTACTACATCATCGTCGTCGTCTCTCAAGACACGAAGGACGGAGAATATAACAGAATATTCATCATCCTCATCTGATGATGACGATAATAATGATGACGATGATGATGATCCAATGGCCGAATCACGGGTGTTGATTGGTGGTGACTCCCCCGATGTCGTGATGGTATTATGGTGGATGGAACAAACGCTGCTCCTCTTGCTGGCGATGTCAATCATCGTCAACAAGAACAAATGACGTTCTGGCAGTCATTAACGGATCGGGCTAGTTGGCTAATAGGGTTACTTATTCTTCAATCTCTTAGTTCCTTCATTTTGGCACACAATGAATCTTTATTAGCTCATCATCCGGTTATCATTCAATTCCTGACAATGCTCGTCGGAGCGGGAGGTAACGCTGGAAATCAAGCAAGTGTAGGAGTCGTTCGGGGGATTGCCATTGGTACTGTTAACCGATCTAATGCACGGAAGGTAATACGACGAGAATTTGCCATGGGAGTAGCATTGAGTATCATACTGGGTTTTGTTGGCTTTGTTAGAGCGAAAGCTTTTAAGGTACCCTGGATGGAAACAATTGCTATCACGGCTAGTTTGTCTATGATTGTTATTATAAGTGTTGTGGTCGGTGCGACTCTGCCTTTATGTATGGAATATGTTGGAATTGATCCTGCCCATTCTAGTACAACCATTCAAGTTATTATGGATATAACAGGTGTTATCATTATGGTTCATGTTAGTACGTTGATGTTAGATTCTGACTTTCATGACTGGCTCACAATCGCACTTTCTTTAGATGGAGAAACGACATAGATAATCTATAAATTGAATGTTAATTCTAATTCATTACACCAAACAGCAAAAGTTTTGTATCCAAAATCTGCACTTATAATAGAAGTATAAGATTTGCATCTTTTTTGGTCAATACTACTTTTGTGACCTTAATATCTACAAGTTCCAATCATGGGCAATAAAATTGATTCCTTAAAAGTCCAATAGTCATAGGGTAGTGTGTGATGTGTCATCCCCATTTTTTTTTAGCCTATCAATTCCAGCACATTTCCACTTATGAAGATAATGGGTGCTTACAAGGAGGCAAAAGAAAAGGAACAGATGAGTTGAGCTATTGAATTCATATTAATACCACACCTGTGCAACGTCAAATTGGTTCATAAAAATACAATTAAAAAGATTCTAAATGGGTAGTTAATGCTAAAGGAGTGGACAATTGACTCATGTACAATTTTACTTTTACTGACATCATACCTTATCTCTTTTCTGATACACAACAACAAACATTATAATATGCATACATCACCATTTATGAAAAACTGTTTTGCAACATCTAGATTAAACATGTTAGTAGATGATTTATAATGATTATTGTAACAGTTATTATTAGTCCAAACATATTCCTTTTAGCGTAAATTAAACCTTATCTATAGCCATATAGTAGATTAAATTTAACTTTCAGTTATCAGTCCACTTGATGACAGTGTGGTGTACAGTATGGAGTGCACATATACAACTATGATGGTATTATGCATTATTGATATACAGCTTCCTACTCTATACTCAACAACAAACTATGTAGTGACAATAACAATATTTATTCAATTACAAAACACTCAATTCTTTAAATTTAATAAAAATAAGAGAGAATTACACACTTTTTCCTATTCTGTTGCTAGATTTATACACTTTTTCTTATTCTGCTGCTGTGGATGGAGTCAAGAAGGGATAATATGCAACAAATGAATCGATAAGTTGACTTTGACTCAGAATGGTTGATGGATTTGGACACCATCCCCACTATGTCATAACCATTTTATGGAATAGGATGTACTGTAATGTATTGTGTTATGAGAGACACAAACACACCATTTAAAGAAGACCCAATACTCACGGCTCAATATTGAGCCAATAGCTTGAAGAATTCTGTTGATTATTAACTGGTGGTATCTGACTTTAGTCATTTTTCTGATGTCCTTCTTAGTAGAAGGAGCATTTCTTTGCTGGTAAAAGAACATCAGAAGCAGAATCTCTGGATAGAGCACTTACAAAGAGATAAAAACAGAGTGCTACTTCTCTGACTGAAAATATCTTCTTGACTGCTGTCAACTAATGGACAATATCACAGTTTGTTGTTTGATAACAACTACACAATGGAAATTGTCAACAATGTCACTTATGTTTTGCAATATTGTTAATCTGGTGGTAAATTATTATATTATTGTATTGATTTGTGACTGACTAAAAAAAAACCTACCACCTCCATTGTCTTGACCCTGCCCGGCAGCAGGGGGGTTGTTGGTTCTCCTATCCTCAATACAACAGCAATAAAGGGCTGGGAAATGACATGACACCAATGACAACAATAAGGAACCAATTATGATGAAATACCACCCACAACGAAACAAGGCATACCAAATCTTGGAGGATGAAGCAGAGAATAAGAAGAAAGAATACGCAGGACAGAGGTGCCAGGGATGATGATACCAGTTACAGTGTGATCATTGACCTCAATGAAAGTGATGGCATTTGTAGTACCATACCAAATACAAAGAAAATGGGGAATGTATATGGGACATAGTTTCTGGCCTATTAAACTAACTGACTATCTTCGCTTTGTAGCAATATTTTTCAATACCGCTATAATAGTCGACATCATAACATGGCACAGAGAAGACAATGAGAACCCATCAGTCGTGATTGGGACACGTCATCCTGACGATCACAAAAAGAACAAAAAACCACTCAATTTCACCCGTGACACTCATCACAACAAGCACAAAGATCGGAGAAGAATTCTCCTCATTTTCACTATGAATGTGGCTGAGCGATCAAGAATGCTACTCATCTGTAATAACAAGCAATGACTAAGCACTAAGCACTAAGCCCCATGCTAAAGTGGAAACAAAGCGAACACTGTTCATCTTGTCATCTCACAAAAAAGATTGCACAAACATCCTCAATTGCATACTAACACAAACACAACTAACAACTAACTTGTTTATAACGAAACAATACTAGTACAACAGAAACCAAAGAAATAAGAAACAAGCACAATCATGGTTTCATTCGGAAAAAACGTCGTTGTAGTTACTTCTTCTTTATTGGCACTACTACTTCACAACGAAGTGTCAGCACTATCCTCCAATAATAACGCACCAAGATTTAGTCCTTCCGAGTTGCAACAATTATCTCAAGGTGAAGCTTCCTTATTTGGATCATCTACACCCTATATGTATTGTGGACAACCACTTTGGTCAGGAAATAAGAATAAGAGCAATACATCGAAAACGACGACGACGACGACTCCTGGTCGTAGTAATAATAATGAAGATCGTCAATCACTTTCAAAATTTACTCCACGAACGAAAGCAAATCATAGTTCATTTGTTCAAAAGAATAAGTTGTCTTGATTGAAATTGAATTGAAATCGTTACATTCCCTGTCTTCTCCTTCTTTTCGGTTACACAGTATACGATACACAACACATGCGACCATTACTTTTTGTCCTACATACCGCCAACCGAAACTATTTTCCATCATATACAGTTTTTTTACAACACTAAATCCCTTACTACAAGGCAAGACAAGACAAGCTTGAGCGCACAATTATAATAGATGGACTCGATAACCTTCGCAAGATGTAAGCAAGATACACACAAATGCGAAATTATATAGAATATATACATACCTGCTGCATACATACATATTATCTAGATTTGAATAAAATAAAAAGAAGTGATTCCTCACTTCACAAAGAGGCAATCGATAATTCCTGTCAGAAAATATCCTAGGACACATACACATACATAAAATATGCTATTAATAAATAAACTAGTTATAGCAAGCAATGAATTTGATTTACAGAACATTCTCCGTACAAATAATATGATCCATACGAAATCATACAGAGTAGCTTAGTACATCATGTCCGCAATAGTTCTATCACACAATGGAAAAGATCGACGATGAATAAAATCTATTCTAGCTAGCAATGAGGTATAAAAACATCGTGCAATAACTATTTTCATATAGAATACCATCAAAAATCGTTTTTATCACATTGTGAGTTCCAACTCTATTTAATTACAAGGTACTGTACAAAATTATTCCATAACGTCCAATCCAATCCAAACGAAGATTGATGATACTACTTCTTCTTTCCCGGTAGTTGATTTTCTGAGGGTATAGCACTTTCAAAGCTACCATCTCGTATAGACTTTGCAATTCCATTAAGAAGTGCATCTTTAACTTCGAATTCGTCATCACCTTTTTCAAGTATCACACATACACTTGAATCGACAACAGCACATAGAATTCCTTCAGTTTCTTGACAAAATGTATTATCAAATATATTGTTGATAACAGGTGGGTAAGACTCTGTATAGAAGGCAAGTCGACGATTATTATTTACGTTGTTGTCGTCGATGCTACTGCTGCTGTCTATTTGTGACGATGCATCTGGAAGATATACAGCTCGTCTTCTCCGCCTCTCTTTACTACTGTCATTTTCTGTACTACCGATCTCATCTAGCTGGAATCTTCCTATATCCTTGACAGTTAATCCACGGTGACTAGAACTTTGTTTTTGTTGTTTTTGTTGTTGTTGTTGTTGTTGTGACTGAATTAATTTTTGAAGATAACGACCTCCTTCTTGATCCTGTGGATAAGTTTCATTTAAAGACTGAATGGTAATATTACTAGTCGCAATGATTAGACCACTTTTATATGTGTTGTTGACTTCGTTAAAGATCATCTCTGCATCGTACCCAGCATCATTTTCAATCCCATATTGAAAGTTCACGCATACCAACGTATCAGGTGTCGGTTCTACCAAACGCACATTAGAAAAGAAGGCAAGGAACACGAGGGAAAGAAAACGAAAAAAAAAACGCTTATGAGATTTTGCATGGAGTATAATGCCTGACGCTCCTACACTTTCATGAGGACGAAACACATGACCGTGTAATTTAAGTAACGAAAATTACTCACGTGATGTTATAGATGTAGGCGATATCGTTGGACTTGCCGTGGGCTCAGACGTCGTCGGAGATTCCGATAACATTTGAGTGGGTTGATCGGTCGGTTCGGTTGACGGTATTTCCGAATCTGGAGTGATTGGGGATTCCGATGGTTCCATTGTGGGCTGATCGGTCGGTTCCGGCGTTGGATTTTCTGATCCAACACGGGTTGGAGCTTCGGTAGGCTCTGATGATATCAGCTGATTTGTAGGTTCCATAGTAGGATTTACTGTTGG